>VOPJ01006754.1:0-17557 GCA_014673585.1 Semibalanus balanoides | reverse complement strand
CGATCCCTCCCCTCCCTGCCCTCGATCCCTCCCCCCTCCCTGCCCTGGAGAGCAGCTTGGCTGACCGACTGCCGGTGGCGGCCAGCTCAGCTGGATCACGCATCACATGACGTCACGCCCCGTCCCGTCACGGCACGTCACATGACGTCACGTCCCGTCCCATCACGGCACGTCACATGACGTCACGTCCCGTCACGTCACGGCACTCAGCCTGCAGGCCGTCACGCTGTCGGCGTCGGCTGGCTATCGTAGCCGGCTGGCTTCAGTTGAACCTGGCACGAAGGACAGCTCCGCTCCTCCCATCATATGGAAGTGATAACGGTTCCTATCCAGCGCACCCTGCACGGGTGTGATGTAACTTCTGTCACCGTCCTGAAGCGAGGACGACTTACGTTGCTGCAGCTTCAGCTGAGGGGAATTACGTCCTGTTCGCTACCTCAGGGAACTGATCAAATGCTGAACGGGCCTTTACTTTAAATGGCGTGCGGCTACTGTTTTGGAATGTCAAACATATTTGTGTTACGGTAAGTAGCTATTGGTTTCATTTTAGATGCAATAAGATTATGATATCTTGAACTGGAGCCCTTAACCTCTAGATAGTGGCAGGGGGGGCCACATATTCCCACCCTCATGTTTTTCTAGATATCTCCGAAACGGCTATAGTAGCTTATGAAACTTTCGGCACTTTTCCTAAAATTGATTTTCACATCGAGAGAGAGTTTCTGAGCCTTGAAAAGAACGGTTCCATGGCTTAGTTTTGGGAGGATTTTTCGCGACAATGGCGATAACAACGGAAATGCGGTTTTCACGGATTCTTACTACTGACTCAGTATGAAGCAAGTTGCATACTTTACGGTGATGTCAAATAAGTAAAGTTAGTTGAATGTAATGATATATTTATTTGTTACTTGCAAGGCCGGTTTCAGGTACTGAAAAGGGGGGATTTCAAAAAGTAATGAACGCCTAGCTGACAGTCAATCAATGCAATTAAATTGCGGATTATAGCTATGAAGATTGCTGGAGATAGTTTCCTTCCTATTTGGCATGTTTATTACGTCTGTGAGTTTCAAGGCGTGTCCGCCGCACAAGAAAAGGGGGTCAAAACTTGCATATGTGAATAACGATATACCGCGATTACGGTGGCAAATAAACAGATAGTTGAGAATGATTACTGGACATATTGAGTCTCAGGAGGGAATATAATATCATTGTATTGGAGAGGCGCGCTCAGGAATCCGAAAAAAGGGGTCATATAATTGGCAAGGAAGCTTGATGCATGGGCCTACAGAGGACATAACAATACAGCATGTTTTCCGATGAAAAAAAGCACCAGGAGTCCTTTTTAAAAACATTCTGACGAGATAGTGCGAGCCCAGGTAGGGTAAAAAGCGGGCAACTTATGTGAATTGAAAATTGCAAGCAAACTAGTAATTGTTGACTGTTAGTATTACATTAGCGGGATTTGTTCCTATCAAAAGGTCTTGCACCTCCCCAAATGGGATCCTGGATACGCCTATGATGATTTGCAGAATTCAAAATGGAACTATCTATGACAGTAACTGATTTATATTCCGTGGTAGAAAGCATGACCTGCTTGATCATATTTTGTATATTTGGACCTCCCTTTTTCGTTAACCTGACAACCAGCCTATGGTACAAAAATGATGTTAAAACAACTATTTTGTATGTACTTACGATATAACGAAACTATGCATTTATTTCAGATAAAAGCCATCAAAAAAACGTTTGAAATTACGCTTTTACTTTCGCCCCCAATTTAGTGACCTGCACAACAGCCTATGAATTTTTTGAATTTTAACAATCGTCATCACTTATGCATTTCCTAACTCAATAATCTATCGATTCAATTGGTTGATTGAATTAAATCGGTTGATTAACATGGCAAGCTGTATTGGATCAAAAATACCCTCTAATTCTTTGTACTTTTTGGCCTGCTCCGTGCCCCTATTTAAGATTTAATAAGCTTCGTTTTTTGAAATGTAGATCATGTGGAAGGTGAATCGACCACGTATTATTTTTGAAAATCGAACGGGTAGATCTCGAGATATCCCAGGGGGGGCCGATTGCCCCTGCACTGAATAGGGTAGCCGGGGCCCTGCCACTAATAGGGTTAACCCGCGCCACCACTGGGCCTCTGCATTTCCTTCGCCCGACTGGGGGGGGGGTTGAACACCCCCCTCTAACTCGGCTCCTATAACACGTAGACAACAAAAAAACACTGTTCAAACCGTTATCAAAAATAATTTCGAAACTATTTCAGACTTTTTTCGTTCTCGTCGAAACTCAGGTCACCAGAGGTCATCGAAGGTCAAATTTTCCAGTTTTAGGACATCGCTCCAGAAACCCCCAAATATTTCGGAAACTATTCTATCTAGAAACAAACATTAAAAAATCGCTAACCATTGAATTTTGCAATCGCACGTATCTTCTCAAAATTGACCTCAGGTCAATAGTTTAGGCTCCAGAGGTCATTCAATTCAAAATGCTGATTTTGGCAAAACATACTTCGAAAATAACTTCTTACCCTAATAAAGATAACGCAATAACTGTTTACGCCATCGTATTTGTCTTCGTCAAGGCGCTTTGAAATTATGTTCAAATTTGGATCATGTTAGGTCAACTTAACAAAATTACCTCAGGTCAAGGTTCAAGTGGTGACCCAAGTAGGTCATGCTGCATATCAGGAGATGTGTCTTGACGAGACAAACACACTGGTGAAAGTTTACACTTCTCTATCTTCATTATGTTTAGAGTTATTGACGAAAATGTGTTGGTGACCTCGGATGACCTTAGATGACCCCGTAAAGGTCCCTGAGCAAAACCTGCACTTGGATCATACATGATATCCTATTATAACATTGTCCAGAAGGAAATGGACTGATATCGTCGAAAAGAAAGCATTTGAATATTTATCCATTGACTTATAATGGACCCGACCTCAGGTCACATATATAAAAAAAAATCCGAGATACACATTTTTTAGATACTGATGACTTGATGTAATCCTAAAAGTTTGATATCGATCCGTTAAAAACCGTGGTCATGGCATGACCGCAAACTTTTTGGTAGGTGGGGTCACTTGACCTGACCTTGTGACCTGACCTAGCCTGATATGAAACTTGAATTTTCGCAAAATGTGCGGAAAGGATTAATGATTAGTTATGCCAAATTTGGCGGTGCTACGCGCCACCGTTTTTTTCGTTATGTTGATAAAACAGGAGGGGGGTTGTTCAACCCCCCCCAGTGGGGCGAAGATTAAGTTGATTTTTGTGTGTGTTACGATATCGATAAAAACGATCGCCACTACAGTGAAGGTAATAAGACGGGAGAAGATGTTATGAAAAGGCGCGCCTAAGCTAAGACAATAAACAATCGATACAAGCATGATATAAATAAACCGTCGAAAATCACAATGGCCGTCGAGGTTCTGTTCGGCTGCTGTATCAGCATGTCAGGACTGATATTTTTCGAAATGCTATAATCCGGCACCAACGATTTGCTAGTAATTTTGTATCTATATTTATATATTATCAATGCTTCTAGTAGTGGTAGGCAGACATGTGTAATTGTATGGATCTGAAGTAGAATATATGATCATAGAGGATCTCTCGACAAAACGCAATGTCGGATCTATGATCCCACTGGATCTCAAGACAACTTACAATAGTGGATCTTGGATCCCAGCGGATCCCTCGATTACATTTTGCAGCGGATCTTGGATCCCACAGGATCCCATGATAAACAATGAAAATGGATCTCTGATCCCAATGAATCCCAGATCCGACAGGATCCGACTTATATATTATGCCATAAATATAGTATTTCTCGACAAAATCGAACTAGCAGGCAAAAACTCATGCTAATTTAATTTACAACGAATACAAAATAATGTCAATTACTTTAAAAAATAGTTTCAAAAAAGCACATCTGTATAATGGCGGATCTGAGTTCCCAGTGGATCACAATGCAAAATAGTGCCTGCGAACTCGGATCCCGGCGTATCCGACGACCAACATTGAAGACGGATCTATGATCCCAGTGGATACATCGACAACTTGTGAAGGTGGATCTATGCTCTTCGCGGATCCGGGATCTAGATCCTACAAATCAGATTTCGAGATCCGTTTTCGGGATCCGAGCACATGTCTGGTGGTAAGCCATCTGGGGTCTACCCGAAAACTTATTGCTACCAGCCAGTCCCTGGGATCTGTAGAATATCTCAGCGACTACATAAATGCTAATCTGAAAAATGAAAGGCATGGTTCGATTCAGCAAATTATGTTACATTAACCACTGTAAAAAGCGATATCAGTAGATAACTCCTTTAACTTAAGCTAAGATAATATTTCACAATAGTGTTTGAATATCCCTCGCCCTGGTGGAAGGGTGTCATTTTGACCCCGCACCTCCTGAGGTTTTTCTGGAATAGCGGAAAAGCTGCGGTGTGCAGCGCCGCCAAATTTGAGCTGTTTGGACATCAATTACCCAGTGTGTCAACGTTTTGACCACAAGCGGAACTTTATGAAATCGTCTCGGGGGGGGGGCTCTAATGTTAATTTGTTAGATTTTAACTCAGTTCTTACCATGCAACGCCATAGGCCTAATGTTAAAATTTGACATCATTCGGGGGGGGGCTCGGGCCCTTCCCAAAGAGATATAAAGTTCCACACCTGGTTTTGACCTCAGGTCGTCTCAGGTCAGGTCACCAGGTCACGTCAAGTGACCTTACCTTCCAAAATGTTTGTAATCTTGCCAAAGCCACAGTCTTTGTCCGAGAGATTTGAAACTTGCAGAATTTCATAAGGTCAAAGTACCAACAATCGAAAGCCATCGTAATGACTGTCTAGACCACATGCTGATCGTTCATTATGTAACTGTCGCTGATCAAGGCTCTGTAATATCGTATGATAGCTTGTGCCGATTCTGTGTTGGGCGCCTGCAGTCAAGGCTTTGTTTGACTCGTCATTCGCATGTCCAGAATCCTTAGTTATACCGAGCACCGACCGACCCTTATATCTGATCTGTCCAACCGACAGCAGCAGTACACAGGGGCGGATCCAGCCGCTCGGCTTAGGGGGCAACTTTTTTGGAAAAAAGTACCCCATTTTTTATCCACGGATTTGGGCTTCTCACCTTATTTGGCATTCGAGATAAAAATACGGAAAAAATCGAGAAAAACATATTTTTTCCCCCAAAAAATGTAAAAAATGAGAAAAAAACATAAAAAATCGGGGAAAATTATCCTTAAAACACACAGAACACCACTTTCCGTAACATATACACACGTTAGTAATAATCACGTTTATTTCATACCAACTCGCAGGGGCGTCACCGATAATTATCGAGGGGGTTGGCAGAAATGACACAAAAATGTATATCCGTTTTGTCTGCGTGTAATAAAGGATTTGCAGCATTTTTTTAGAGGGATTTCCATGTTATAATACGTATTTGGTTAGGTTATGAATTTAAGGGGGCCGATGTTCGCGTCATATCGATTGTGTCGCCTTTTTCGGAACTCGGCAAGCTAGCTAGGCAGGCAAGCTGTAGCCAGCTTGAAAACTAATCCTCGCCTTACGGGGGCGGGGAGGCTGACAGGGCTCCCTGATGTTTTTCTGAAATCACTTTTTACTCATGCGGCGCATCTTGTTGAAATTGCAGTAGCTGAGTTGACAACAACTATACATATGCTGGCAAAATTTCACTGAAATTGGTTCAGTCATTTAGGAGATAATGACGTTTAGTGACGATTATTGTTGTTGGAAAAGAGTAAATATTGTAAAAATCGTAGAAATAGAGTTTTTGCAGCAAATTTGCTAACAGAAAACGACAAAGATCGAAAATGACATTTTAATTAGCGGAAGGCAACTAGGACTTCCAAAATTTTTGGTTTCTTACCGGCTAAAAACTAAAAAAATGTGGAAAAAATCACTAAAAAATCAAATTTTCAAAGATTTGAAAGACCCAAAGATAAGTGAGAGACTAATGTGGGCCAATACCCAAACCAAATTTCAAAAGCAATTACTTGCAATTGGACGTATTGTGATTTGAGTGATAGCTCCCTAAAGTGAAAGAAACTCATGACTTCATTTTTTTTTATCACTTTTTTGGACTTATTTTGACCAGATACCAATAAAATAAATATATTTTCTGTATTTCTGAGCAAAACTGGTCGAGGCCATGTTTTTTTTATTTACATTGATTCAATTTATAATTTTGAGCGTTTTTGACGAAAAAAACACACTATTCTTTGACGTGATCGAGTCGAGTCATTCACCTTGACCCTGAAGTTTCACCCAATGACCTGCACAAAATGCACATGTGTTAGACTCCCTACATGACAGGCAACCATGCTGGTTCTTACCGCGTTTCTCTATGATTGCTTGGTTTGGAAGTTAAACAGGGGATCCTGTTCAGTCCCCCCCCCCCGTTACGGCGAAGGTGGAAAACGTTAAGGCGAGGGTTTTAATGTTTATGAAGTGCCCCTGCGGGTCAGGCATTACCGTCCAAGGAGAGCCTCTGCCTGACAATTAAATAAATTTCCCCATTTTCCTAATTTGTGTAAGCATGCGAAAACTTGTGTGGCCGCGAAACGGCGTGTGATTTTTTTTTCAAGTTTTGTATTGTGAATAGCTGGATTTTGACTGCTTCATAGCTATTTAATGATAAATTGTCATTTTTCTCGAATACCAGACTCACCATGTTCCCAGTAAACAATTGACCTTGTAACCAACGTTTGTGAAAAATCAATTTGTTTAATTTTACGTTTTTAAACAACGTTGCGGACAACTTCGTTGAATGTTGTTGAAGAAAAAGTTGAAAAACGTTCGCTGTTTTAAACGTATACAGCAACGTTTATCCGTTACGATGTCACAACTTTGTTCTAGTAACTTGGAAGAACAGCTCGCAATGTGTACAATGATCAAATTGAGCATATTCACCATCTTACTAAAATTAATGATCGACACGTAAGTTCACGTTTAGCTGATGCTTGTCAAAGGTAACGTTGTTAGCAAACGTTGTTTCAAGCGTTTTTGTGAGCTCACAAGGTAGCGTTGTTGCACGTTCCTGGGAGTCTACAAAATTACACTATCACAACGTTGTGTAGCTGCTGATGCAACCTTGTTACAACGTAGCGACAAACGTCGAATTGTTAGCTGGGTTAACACCAAATAGCTACCAAATCTAGTCCGTATTGAACAATGTGGTATCAACTGATGTCCTTTGGGGTGGGGGGGGGGTCAAAAGATATTTGGCCCCCACCCTTTCGCTTTGGGGGGGGGGGCATGGCCGGATTGGCCCCCCCCCCTCTGGATCGCCCCTGGCAGTTAACGCCATACGGTCATACAATTACCTCAGGCAGTACAGCTTTGTTTCCGACCCGCAGCAGCAGTAACTCGGCTTAGAGTACCTACCAAGAAGCAGCCAGTACACGGTCATAGACAAAGCCTGTACGACCGGCATGCGAGGCAGACTCGCGTCTTAGAAATACCTACCAGCAAGCAGCAGTACACGGCATAGACAACCCTTGTACCGAACCGGCAAGCAGCAGTACTCGGTCTTAGAGATACCTACCAGAAGCAGCAGTACACAGGATCATTGACAAACACTGATACCGACCGGACGCAGCCCAGTACTCGGGTCTTAGCAGTAACCTAACCAGAAGCAGCAGATACACGCGTTCATAGACAACTCTGTAACCAGACCGGTAGCAGCAGTACTCGGTTCTTAGAATACCTACCGAAGCAGCAAGTACACGGTCAATAGAAACAAACCTAGTACCGAGACCGGCGAGACAGTACTCGGTCTTAGATACCTACCAGAAGCAGCAGTATTAACGGTCATAGACATACCTGTACCGACCGGCAAAGCAGCAGTTACTCAGGTTTAGAATACCTTACCAGAAGCAAGCAGTACACCGGTCATTAGACAAACCTGTAGCCGACCGCAGGCAGCAGTACTCGGTCTTAGAGTACCTACCCAGAAGCAGCAAGTACAAGGTCATAGACCAAAACCGTGTACCCGGACCGGCCAGCAGCCAGTACTCCGGTCTCTCAGAATACCTACCAGAAGCAGCAGTACACGGTCATAGACAAACCTTGTACGACGGCAGCAGCAGTACTCGGTCTTTAGGTACCTTACCAGAAACAGCAGTACAAGGTCATAGACAACCTGTACGACCGGCCAGCAGCAAGTACATCGGTCTTAGAATACCCTACCGAAGCAGCAGTACACGGTCATAGACAAACCTGTACCGACCGGCAGCAGCAGTACTCGGTCTTAGAATACCACCAGAAAGCAGCATGTACACCGGTCTAGACAAAACCGTGTACCGACCGGCAGGCAGGCAGTACTCGAAGGTCTTAGAATACCTACCAGAAGCAGCAGTACACGTCTCATTAGACAAACCTGTACGGACCGGCAGCAGCAGTAACTCGGTCTTTAGAGTTCTACCAGAATAGCAGTACACGGTCATAGACAAACCTGTACCGACCGGCAGCAGCAGTACTCGGTCTTAGAGTACCTACCAGAAGTAGCAGTACACGGTCATAGACAAACCTGTACCGACCGGCAGCAGCAGTACCTACAACCCTGTGAGGACCGGCAGCACCAGTATAACCTCGCCAATTGTTCATACCGTCCTCCCCAATCGTTCAGCTGGCTCACAAAGGGCCTGCAGCCGGCGTCCCCTGTCGGTGAGCCGGGCCGCTCCGAGCGAGGGTAGCCCGGCTGACAGGGAGGGCGGCAGCCGGCGGCGGCAGGCGGCAGGGACAGGGGACGTCGGCACTGTGCGGGGAACGCCGCCGCCGGTCAGCGTCAGCGTCAGTTGAGAGTGAGCCGCCGATGGGCCGGGTCGCGGCCGGCGCTAGTGAACTGTGTGCTGTACTGAGCTGTGCTTACATTGACCCACAAACACGCACAAACACACCGACGCGACGGTGCCGTCAGGTGTGCCGTGCTGTCGACAGCGCCGCTGACGGACGACAGGACAGACAGACGGACAGACAGAACAGACAGGCAGACAGACAGACATACAGACAGGTCAGGGCGAGGCCAGGCCAGCCCAGGTGCTGAGACCGGCTCAGATCTTGTCAGAGGGCTTGTGGCGAATTTGATGGTCCTGTGTTACTGAAGATACAGGTCCTAACAGGTGGATGACATCGTTATATACAGGTCAGTGTTACCGTGTTAGAGAAGGGCGATGGTCATGGCCTGGACATCATCGACTCAGATGGTGGTTTTGCCACAAATGTCCTGTTATATGCGGAAGGCTACCAATAAACTTGTGTGGCGGCTCAAGCATGCAATTTTATTCGTTGTCTGTATTGAATATGTTATCTTGCCGTTTATCACGGTTTCTAAAACTCATTATAATTTGACTCTGTGTACATTGAAGACAGGATATTAAAGGAACATGGGCACTACCGAATGTTCCCTTACATCACTCCTTCGTTTACACAAAAGTAAAATTAGATGAGTTTTAGAAACTATAAAAGGGAAGATACATTTCGGGTGTCACCCTATTCCTTAACAAAAGCGGCGTATTGGTTGAATTTTACACCTTCCCGGATTTTCTGAATAACATGAAAACTGCGACAAATAGTGACGTCAAATTGTGGGTACCTCATTCTGCATCAAATCTACGTCTTCTCACGAAACTGCACTGGAAAGAAAAAGTACTTTGTGAGATAATGACATTTTAATGACGTTATGTCATGCCATTTGTGTTGGAAAAACTATAAATGTTTGATCAATCGTAGGCAACATAGTTTAATACAAATTGCAATATTGGAAAAAGTCAACAGGAACTAAATTGGATTCTCTACCAAATGGCTATCTTTGAATAAAGGATGAGCTTTTGACCCCTTAAAATACAAATAACTATTTTTTTAATTCCCCCACAAAATCGTTGTTTACAAGATATTCAAAACAAGAAAATATATGATATAACCAAGTATGGACGATACTCAAATCCAATTTTAAAACAATATTTCATATTCTTGAGTGACTTATCGCTCCCTAAGTATAAATAACTAATGACGGCATTTTTGGAAATTACGTTTTTGTGTCATTGTAATTGACCAGGGAAAACCAAGATGAATGCATGCTATTACTGTATTGCGGAGACAAATACTGATCTAGGGAAACATGCCTATGTTTATTTATATTAACCAATTATGTCAAATTTCTGACTTTCATATAACCTGACATTGACATACCATATCGAGCTCAGGTTGTAAAAAGGGTTGCTCTGCTACTATCGATTTATACGTTTGCAAAATAACCCATAAAGACATGTTGTGGCATGACTTTCGTAGACCTCTTGGTCAATAGTGACCTTATGTGACCTGATCTTGACCTATACCCTTTGCTCACAATTTTCACGTATGCTTAATACAGGAGAAATGCACAATACCTTTGAGAGCACTTTCTGTGATGATATGTATCAATATAAGGCCTTTGGAATGGAAATTATGGCTCACAAAACTCAAGTATCTCAATTTTGACATTTGACCTTAACCGTGACCTGACACGTAACCTTAATCTTAAGAATATTTGAGCGTAGTGCTTTAGATGCGTCTCATTGAGAGATTTCGATTCACTGCCTTGTGCGTCTCGCTGCGGTTCATTAGTTCGGAAGATACGTGGGCGGGTAAAGTTTATTCTCTTTCCCCTACGCCGCACGTTCGGCTGGAGACCTCTACGCCGCGGGGGTGGCAAAAGTTGACATTTTTAGGAACCATACCCGGACCGGTCTTACAAGCTGAAGCTTAGAACCGGTGAGACCGAGTGCAATGAAATTTGGGACCGGTTAGGGACCATATAGCAAATAAATGTTTTTTAAACTCATATAGAAATATGCACTCTGCAGGAAATTAAACAAAACCATGTACGTTAGAAAGTTAGCTCGGAATCCATTAAATTAAGAACAAAATGGATCTTTAAAAACCTTGAAAGCATCATGTTGGGTCAAAGCAGGCAAGAACTACCTCATAGCGGCTCACACACCAACAATTATCAGCTAATATCATAAGGTTGCGCATAAATGGCAAGATAAACTAATCATTTATTGCAAGAAAATCAATGAAGCAAGTTGTTTCACATTTCAGTATTAGGCCTGCGCCATTGCAGCGGTCTAGTCCATTGGCAAGGACTTAAACCGCGCACCTGCAGGGGGGTTTTTGATTTTCCCCCCCCCTCAGTTTGCAGGAGTAGCGAAAATAACGCGGCGCGCAGATCGCCGCCAACATCTTACGCACACCTTGTTTGAAGATCATAACTTACCACACCTTTAGATAATTGTATTTGACTTGCATGTCATCAAGGTCGTCAACAGTCCAATGCCTAAGTGACCCTCAACCCCCATTCCCCAAAAATGTTGTCTTCCACACATATCACGCTTATTCACGTGCCAAAGCCAGTTTTTTTCGGAAAGTTTTGAAACTTGCAGTTCATTTTCATTAAAGCAATGCTAGTACCTACAATTCGTTTATCTCGATTTTTCGTATCACAGGACGATGACCAAAGGTCAGGTCAATTTCCTGACCTCCATATAGTGAGAATGGGCAAAATAAACATTATGCTATCCCTTTCCCAGTATACTTATTGTCAGGCTATTCTTCAGTAATTCATAGGCTCACTTTTTTGTAGCTCATTTCTGATCACCATGATCAAGGACCACAGGATTTCTACAAGTCTATTCTGAGGTCATTATAGGTATCAGCAATTATTAGTCAATACCATCTTCCGATAGAAAAGATTCAATGAGATGCGATTTTATTGACTCCATGATGATTCCGTCTTCGTCTAGCTCCGCGTTTCCCCATATTGCATACTTATTAACCTACCTGGGACAGTCAAAGACCTTGATTCCTGAGGTCAAGTCTTCATTGACCCTTTACACGATCACATGTTGTTATATGTTTCAAAGCGCACTTCAATGAGACAAACCTGATGCGGGTCAATGTTCCTATCTTTTCTTTGGTGCACAATTTTTAATCACAGAAAAGATTTGTTTTGGCCTAAAACCCAGTATTTTGACCTTTCCGTACATGACCTCTTGTGAGGCCGCTGAACCTTATTACTCTAGGCAACTCAATTTTTTATGATGCATCATTACATCGTCACTCTCATTGAGCAACTTTACATAGTCTATACGCTATGCCTTCTCTAAGATTGTTTGCTCCTCAGTCTATCTTAGTTCCGATGATAGCGGGGGTTTCCTGGAAAAAGTGTCCTAAAAGCAGTCCCTAAAACCCCGGGGGAAAATCTGACCTTTAGTGACCACTGGTGACCTCAATTGTGACCTGATCCAAGAAAAGACTAAAATACTCTCGATAGAGCTTGCCTGTAGCTATCCAACGCCGTTTTCCGCTTGTCGCTACGTTGCGTAGTTTTGGAGAACTCATGGGGGGCGGAAATCACCCCCCTGCAGCTCGTGTTCGGCGCGAACCCCGCTGCAGTTGCGCGGCTACTCACACTCTCAACGTCTCGTTATTCTCAGTCATTTTTGACATGCCAGTAAGAATTTATTAGATGAGCTGATCACTCTCAACATCAAAATTGCTACGGTGTTAAGGCTGTTACAAATTGTTTAGATTTGTATAAATCTACTATAGGACAGCATTATGCCTCATTTGGGTGATAGTAACATTATGCGATGGTGGGACCTCAGTTTTTCTGAACAAACACGCTCTCATGGGATTTGTACAGGAACTGGGCCTTATACCCACCTGGCTCCAGACCTTGGGTCTTCAGACACCGGTTCTCGGGTTTCCACGTTTTGCCACTCTAGATAATAGGGTCCGCGACGCTGTAGTCCACACACGCGAATTCCGCATGTTTAGTAGTGATGATGGTTGTCACTTATCGGTATACAATCTTCCGTCAGATCAATTGATCGCGATGGGCTGCATAAACCTTATAATCTGGGACGTAGACATCGGAAACTTTTAGGCACCTCCCCAGCTGCCCACTGAGCTGTCTGTTGGCATTGCGGTGGAGGACATGGCTTAGCCCTAGTTGGTCACACGAGAGGTTTGGGGGCAGGGTGTTTGAGGATATTAAGGAGACCGTTTGATGCCATACAAATGGTAACGTCACTGGCGTTGTTCTTTATATTCTTCTTCATACGCTCAGCACATCTCACTGCTCTGCGTGCTCTGACCGAACCGGGTGCCCGTATCTGTACCAGAATCAGAGGCGCAGCCAGACCTTCGGCAAGGGGGCACGGCATCCCCAGGGCCCCCTCGGCAAAGGACCCCCGAAAATAAAAAAAACAATGTCGCGACAAAATATATCCCCGGATTTAGGCCATATATTTTGCATGGCCCCTAACAAGACGCTAAAAGGAACGTCGCCGATATTTTTTAGTGTTCAAGTAGGTCCAATGGGGGGGGGGGGACGTGTCCCCTCTGCCGCCTGGCTGCACCCCTGACCAGAAGGATGGGTCGCGCTCGGTCCAGTGACTGCCGTCGGGCTCGATGTGCCGGGTATCCGGCTCCGGCTCGATGTGCCGGGTATCCGGCTCCGGCTCGATGTGCCGGGTATCCGGCTCCGACTCGATGTGCCGGGTATCCGGCTCCGGCTCGATGTGCCGGGTATCCGGCTCCGGCTCGATGTGCCGGGTATCCGGCTTCCGGCTGTGCCGGGTATCCGGCTCCGGCTCGATGTGCCGGGTAGTCGTTTGTGGACGGCTGGCCGAGAAGGGTGAGGAGGAAGTAACTCATGTGCTTGAATTAATGAATGAAGCAGTCATCCGAATACTACCTCGCTTTGCAAATTTGGAATGCATTGCGGGAGATCATTGGCTGGCATTTTGTTCTCAGTCAATTTAGTAAGAAACTTTTGAATACATAATTTCCGAGTTCAGGACCCTGCATTCAAACAAAATGTAAAAATATATGGATTTTTCCGCTCTGTTACCAGGAATGCAAAAGCGAATGAAATAACATGCTGGTTACTAGATACCGAAAAGTACATTTATATGTGTCTCATTGATCTTACTAATTAAAGAATATCTGTCTGTCTGTTTTTCTGTCTGTTGGTTTGTTTGACCACACTGATTTTTTACTTTATAAATATGTTTTTACATCGAAATCTGACGTCGGTTTGACACATAAGCACATAATAATTTATTTTATATCAAATAAATTCATTTTGCAGATCACATGACAATATCTACGTGTGCATTTATGTTCCCCTCATTTCCCAACATCAAACTGTCCTACAAGTTAAGACAATGTCTGTGATGATACAAATAACATTAAAACAATTTGTATGTACGATACGCCATCTGTAAGCAAAATATAACTTACAATTTAAAGAAAGTCTGTCATTCTGTCTGTCTGTTCGTCATCCAACTTTTTTCTTATACTATCATAACTACGACATGTTATATAGTTTCGACACATAAGCACGTTAATCAATGCATCTAAGAAAAATAAATTTTTGCACGATGTGCATGAACCAACATGTGCATATATTACTTCTGCTCCTGCAAATCCCCCAGCATTTAAACCGTCCTGTTTTTGTAAAGCACTACTGTTTGACTGTGTTATTACAAACTACACGTACACAACTTTCCACCGGATTATACTGCGCCGTTGCCATCTTGATAAGAGCGGAACTGAACCATTACTGCAACCAAGCAGATCACAGCGATGGGTTGCTGTTTTTGCAACTACTCAGCGCCACCATATAGAGAGTCGCTGGTGTTCAGACGCACCGGCAACTCTCCCCGCCGGCCTGACAGACGGGACCGGCACACTCCCGCCGCCTGCAGACGGGGCCATTGCGTATTAGCTCAATGCGCACACCAGCGACACCTAGTACGGAGAAGGGGTTTAGCAGTTTAATCGTAAAAAAATATAAGCGGTCGCACGCAAATGGAAAAGTCTCTATAGGTCACAATATCACAATTACCTTGACGGGTAGTATCTCGGTAATATGACGAGGATACAAATATAAACGTTAAACATACAGTCTTGTATGATAGAGTCGTTTCCAGAGGAGCGTAACGGGGTTAGATTAGTCAATTGAAGTAGATGCGTCGAAGTCATGTCAGGTTTGGCGCAGCAGGCACATATGATGGGTGGCTGCTTGGTATGATTAGGTAGGTCGCAGCCAGCAAATATGGAAGTTAGCGTCTGGAGCCCTTTGACTGGGAGAATTGTAAACAAATTAGTCTTGTTATATCTAGCAATAGATCGGTGCAAGCAGAGGGAGGGCTTTATCACTAGTGTGTATTAGGTTACTGTGTTGGCCCTATCGCAGACTGCAATATTTCTCCCTGGCTGTCCGACTGTCCCCACTGTGGGTATACAGATTCACTTTTTGTACAACGTTTCTGTGACAAATCAAGTTGAAATCTTACGTTTAACAACGTTGTGGCGATCCAAGCGTCTGTTGTGAATGCTTGTTAAGAATAAGTAGGTGCTATAAACGTGTCTATCGTGTCTACTTACGCAACGGTTGTACTCACTCGCTACGATGTCACAACTTTGTTCTTCAAGCTAATTAGAAGACAGCTCGCAATGTTGGTACAATTATCTAAATTGAGCATATTCACCATCTTACTAAGATTAATGATCAACCCCGTAAGTCACTTTAGCTATGCTTGTCAAAAGTAGCGTTGTTGCAACGCTGTTTCAACGTTTTGTGAGCGTCACAAGGTAACGTTTTGACAACGTTCCTGGGAGTCTACAAAATTACACTATCGCAACGTTGTGTAGTTGTGTTACAACCTTGTCACAGCGTAGCGACAACGTCAAATTGTTAGCTGGGTCAGCTCCATTTATGAACTTGGTTGACACATAACAGTATACATGAACTGTGACAGGGACGAGAACCATAAACAACACCGTTGTTTTATTTCAGCAAGCACAAAGTGTGCTTAAAGAAATTAACACATGGGGCGTATGTTGTGTCATAATATGTCTTATCATTCTTTCTGCTACCCAAATTCCATTTAAACTTCTGGCAAATTCCTCAAGAAAAGAGACGATATCGCCCTGACCCCTTGCAGTGCAGTTGCATTCTTCTATTGCCAAGATATACTTATTTTCCAAATACCCTTAACGTTATTTAAAACTGCAATAATTCCAAACAAGAAGTATGTCTCCAAAACTGGAAAGGGGAAACCCTCCTCAATCTGACGACGAGGGGACGGTAGGTAATTCTCTCGCCTCTCACCCTACCGCGAGACGCCCCTGACTTACTTAAAGCCGTCAAGACGGACATGCTCTCTGAAGGTTAATATGCGTCCTCTTCCACTGACATGGATGTGCAGTTTGGCGTTGTATCCACGTCTGCCGCAGGATGGCTGCCTGTTACTGAGGGCGTGCTGCAGCAAGGACTAGCTGCTGTTAGCTGAGGTCTGCAGCACGAATGCTGCCTGTTAACTATGAGCGTCTGCAGTCACGGATGGCTGCCCTGTTACTGAGCGTCTGCAGCACGGATAGAGGCGCCTCTTACTGAGCTTCTGCAGCACGGACGGCTGCCTGTATACACTTGAGCGTCTGCAGCACGGACGCTTGCGTGTTTAGCTCGAGCGTTCTGCAGCACGGATGGCTGCCGCGTATTACTGACGTCTTGCTAGCGAGACGGATGGCTCGCCCCTACTAGCGTTGATAGAGGCGTTGGCTCAGCACGGATGGTCTGTGCCTCTGTTACTGGAGTCGTAGACTTGCACACGGCCCGGCTGCCTGCTTACGTTGGAGCGTGCCTGCAGCACATGGCGTCCCTGTTAACACGACGAGATCAGCTATGCCAAATTATCACGATAACGTTTCCCAAGGGTTACTGGGCACTGGGCAATATCACTCGATCAACGGATCTGGCCGATCTGGCACCACCACCCAACCCTAACGTTGGCAAGACGGTGGTGGCGGCGGCGGCGGTGGCGGTGTCAAAATATGGTCCCCACAGTGCACATGGGACCGGAGCCCTGATTAATTCTGGAATTTTAATTTTGTAGACAAAATTAATTTTGGCGACCTTTTGATAATGGAATAACATTCGCACTATCTGGCACAGAATTGTCCCCCAAATACGATTTCGGCATGTTTTATCTTTCCTCATGAACCGTCTGAGCGTGTCATGAGTCGGAACATGGAACTTTGAATCACACGATGAACACGCGTCGTCGCTGCTGTTGACGTACACAATATTCAAGAACGAATTATGATATCATAAGTCACTCAGTAAATATGAATAGGGTTGCATCTTACAAAGTGAAATGGTGGCTGCATAATAAGGCTATGCAATATATTATAAAATTGCATTTTCACCAATTTCGGCGTGCTATTTAAGAAGTGTGCAAAATGTAACGCACAGTTTTCAAACGTAAAGCTGAATAAGGTCGATATACAGGGTGGGCCAGAAATAAGTATATTGCGATTTTCACCTCGTGCACCTAAACGGCTCGTACTGCATTCATAATTTTTTGCACACGGATATCAAACACATCATGTGGCAACACAGATGTCACAAAACTCGTTGCAAGCAAACGTGGACCAACAAGGAGAAAGCACTTTGT
>VOPJ01006753.1:0-17561 GCA_014673585.1 Semibalanus balanoides | reverse complement strand
GATGTCGATTAACGACACGCCTCCGTTGAGAATAAAACATGTCTTTCGAAAAGGTTGCGGCTTTACTGACTTATCATAGAATTTAATGTAGGAACAGTGAGATATCGAAAAATGACGTCTACGACAAAAATTTATTAAAAAGTCAGCAGGCTTATAAAGGCGTATACAACTTAGACAACCAATCATTTTCGATGTAGGTTAAGAAATGAGTACGAGTAAAATGCGAATTTTTCCGTATGTCCTTGGTACTCAATGATGCAGGATATAACTGTGAAAGACTTATGTGGCTGGAAATGTCCGTAGTAATGACTTGTAACCTGCATCATTGAGTACTTAGGACATATGGCAAATTTCCCATTTTACTCGTGTTCATTTCTTAACCTACATCGAAAATGATTGATTGTCTAAGTTGTATACGCCTTTATAAGCCTGCTGAATTTTTAATTAACTTTTGTCATATACGTCATTTTTAGATATCTCCCTTTACATTATATTCTCTGATAAATCAGTTAAGCCGCAACATTTTTTAAAGCCATGTTTTATTCTCAACGGCGGCTTGTCGTTAATCGACATCAAGTAGCCTGTAGGGGCTGCACCATGGCCCACAAATGGCTGTAGGGGGAAGCTTCCAACAGTTTTGTTTCGTGCTGGGTTACTATGACAAAATCGTATTAAAGAACATGGGAGGACCAGACGAAATTGGTAGGCCGTCCTTCCGCTGTGTCCAAAGCCGTGGCATCAAGGGTAGAATACAATGAAGTTCAAGGACAATATGCTACCCCAGGACCGTTTAACACACGATTTGTTAAAAAAAAAAACATCTCTTCCTACGCGCAAGTACCCCCGATTTGCTAATAATACCACGTCATTAACGATCTCCTCGCTGCTCCAGTCCGATACAAAAAACAACCAACACTTGCGATGCCACGAAAACACACGCGGCTTTCCAGTCCGGTCGACAAAACTCCCCTCCCCTAACCTAGAAGCTGGATCCACCCCTCAACACCAAAAAATATACATATTAGCCGTTTTTCACCTTGGATAGTTTGCGCGCGAAATGTTGTTAAAACATTTAAAATGTTTTGAAATATTTTAGTAGAAGCCCGTTTCACGATTGACTTAATTTGCGAAATGTTTTTTAAACCCTGCCGCCCGTACGGTATCTCCCCGTAATGGTGTGCAACGAGATACGGCGTGTATTTAAAACTTATTGTTTGGCCAAATGATTATTAGTTTCCATCGTGAAAACTGCTACAACTAAAAACATTTAAAACATTTTTAAAATGTTAAAAAAATATTTTGTCGCAAAATAACCTCCATTCGTAAAACGGCAATTGAATAACAAACACATGATTAGTGACAACAAACCACTGTGAGCACTTTTTGTTTGAAATGTGGATGGCGAATCATACAAGCTGGGTTTTACGCACGCGCGACGTTTAGAGGGCCGCTACTCCCGGAATCAGATCGACCCTTGCAATGTCAAGCACATCACAGACGAGGAAGTCCCTGATGCGGAGGTGTCACTGAGGGAGGCGGCAAGGGCTCAGTCCGGTGGCAAAGGACATT
Source organism: Semibalanus balanoides (assembly GCA_014673585.1). Classification (NCBI taxonomy): domain Eukaryota; kingdom Metazoa; phylum Arthropoda; class Thecostraca; order Balanomorpha; family Balanidae; genus Semibalanus; species Semibalanus balanoides. The sequence continues at coordinate 15,992 of VOPJ01006753.1, read as the reverse complement.
TTTTTAAATTCACCTGTTCTAAGGCCTGCACCAAACGCTGCAAGTGTGTAAAGAACAGGCTCTCCTGCTCAAGCAAATGTCATCACAGTCTGAGCTGCAAAAAAATAAATGGCATGTGGTCAATTTGTTTCTTATTTCTATAAGAACGTTTGTACATACCAAGAATTCAGAGATATTTTCTTATTTTGAAATTTCATTACGTTTGCAACTGACCAGTATTGATGCAAACGTACTGACAGCCCGGGGTTTTTGTATGCCCCAAACTTTGTTTTTAAACCTTTTGGGAAAACCGGGGTCAGTAAAACAAGAAAAATGCCATTCGTCCTAGTGGACGCTTACAACTGTACTAGTAACGTATCATCTACATGACCCACCAGGACGTTTGCATCAACACTAGTTTGTTTGCATCTACACTGATTTCTTATACGTACTGTAACATATACATTTGCTTTCATACAAGCCAAAGAGGACTGCGTTTTGGCTAAGTGATAGCGGAATTCGAGAGAGGAATTAATGTGCTTCCTCTTGTAAGAAAAATAATCCGGATATGAGCATTTATTTTCTTGGTATGACAGGTTTGAAATTGGGAATGTACCGAAATCGATCAAAATTTGTATCGAATGTCCTTATATGGGCATTGCTCCGCCCATTCCGGTCTATGTGTATAGGTATGTATTGATCAATCCATTTTTAGATCGCCTCCCAGTAGTTTGTCCAAATGATATGGCTTAATGATCCGTATTTCAAGTGATCAAATCACAGCCATGCACACACGTCTCGCACATATGAGAACACAATTTCTTATGATGATAAATAAAGTCTCCATTTCTCCGTCCTCGTTGAGTATACAACTAAATGGTTTCGATATTTCTGCCTTTGTATATATTAAAATTTAGGCAATATTGTTAATTGTGATGTGCTATCAAAATACAAAATGAAATGTCAATATGTATATAATTTAATAACATATTAGTTGTACGGTATCACATAGTCTCATACTCGGTAACCTTAGGAAGTTCAGTGTTCTGACCAAAAGTTGGCTAACCCTCCTGACTGTAGCTGTCCTTTCAAATTAACGTTTCTAAAGGCGCTCCGTGGGCGTTAAAGGTTAGCATAATTCCCAGGCGATCCTTATCATGAGTGTACCTGCAGAAGCCGCCAGGGCAGCCCACCCAACGCTATCCATTCGTATAATATCAATGCACTCGGTGCTTCACCTACGCTATACTTATCCAGTAGCATTGGCGGATCCAGGGGGGGGGGGCATTTAGGGCCATGGCCCCCCAAAGGCCTAAAGTGGCCTGTTTGCCCCCAAACGATCAAGCTTCATAACAAAAAGCGATCAGTAATAATGTATAATGGCTTTGCCTCTGTCCATAACAACAAGTTTCGATGAAAACCAACAACATGTCAATATTATAAATAACAGAAAGAATGTAGTTGTCCAGGGTATAAAACGCAAAATTTCCCGCCGCTCCGTGGCGCAATTCAAATACCGAATATATTATAGGTATGGGGGTTAAAAAATCGTGCCGTTTCCCATCGCATTTATGTATTATGTTGCTATTTTCTTATATTATTGTGCAAAATATTTCGTTTTAACGCTTTTTACCAGACTTTAAACGCACAATACATTTTTTTAGAGGTCCGCACTTTACACAATGTGACGCATTGATGAGAATGCATATCCAGGTCATAATGTTCAATTTTTCGCCGCTACGCGGCACAATTGTTTGGAAATGATAGGTTTTGGATCTAAAAAATATTCCAAGCTGGTATGGCTTATTTCAAATTGGTGTCACTGGCTCTTGATTTTTCTATTTGCTAATTCCAGCTGCAAAAAGTTGGTATGGCCCATGCCATGCATGCCATATTGCATTCTTCATCCTTGTAACGTGGCTTTTCATCCGTTTTGTTTGGCCCTTTTAACGCTTGGGAAAGGGTTTGCCAACACCACTGGTGGATTCAGGGGTGCATCCCCACCCCCGCAGTAATCTGGGGGTATTACATACAAGTATGCCCCGCCCCCCCCCCTCCCCCGCGTCGTTCTCCTCACGTGAGCTTTGAAAGCAGAAAGCAATGAAAATCTTAAAGGAGGGGATCTTCATACCGTGGTTCGCCCCCAAGATCCGCTCCCGTCCTGAAATGATTACAGAGGTAGGGAGGTGAGGAGAGGAAGATGCACCTCTTTGCCGTATGTATCTTGTTTATTGATTACCATAAAACAACGGGCCAGAAGTTGAGATTTTCTTTTTACGCTCCTAAAAACAACTGTTTATTATTTAGTATATAGAATAAACTATTAATCATGTGAGATTCTATCTATAATTACATTAATATGTGACCTCGTATATGCTTCAATATTTAACCAATATTTTCAGCAAATATTTATATCAGCCTTCTTCAGTACTTTAAACTTTGACTTTTTCAAGACTTTGGATATTCTGATAACGAAGTACTTGATTGGGATTGAAGTCGTGGTCCCACCACTTTTAGAAATCTCTATCCTTGGTTCCCGGGCGGTTTCCGGGGCGTAGGCAGGAGAACGGCTGTTCTATACCTCAGCAAGTCTAACTGCAAAAGTACCGGGTGGCAATCACCGAGCACTTTGAAACCGTCTTACGTAAAGCAAGATGCATTTTCCAGAAAAATGTGGGTTGTTATTAACCGATGGGTGTCCTATCTACCACCTTGAAATAAGAGTTACGTCTACTATGTAACTCAATTATTTCCGAGGAAAAACCCGGTTATGAATCCCTTCTAATAGAAAACCTATGGAGTTATTCTTACAAATTTTGCCAGGGAAAAAAAAAGATAGTATAACAACAATTTAATCTGAGTTTAAATACATTACACCTTATGCTCAAGCAGTTCAAAGTCCAGCTATTCGACAGTAAGAAATAAAAAAACTACGGAAAAAGTAAATTTTTACGCCGTTCCACCCGGATGTCTTTCTGCAGAAAATGCATACCGGTGACATTTGTGTGGCCCTAACACCGGCAAAGCCTCACACACCTATTGACCTAAGCTAGATTCTAAGCGCTCACCGTCCTTCGCGGGAAGCGTTTCGCAATGCGTCCACACTTATTCTACAAAGTTGGGCGAACATTTTAATTGTACAATATTTCAGTTGTCTTGCAGAGGCTAACCTAGCCTTAGTATTTCCTGAGATCGGTGTTTACTCAAGGCATCCAATGAGCTTCGTAAACAAATTTCTCGGACGTCCGCTTCGTTTAGTTGCGCCTTTTTCCTAGTTATAACTTTTTATGATTACAAAAAAGCAACCTAGCTTCATATTATGGTTCTCATACATGGAATAATATTTTATGATACATATGTTCATGTATATACGAGATGAGTAAAATTCGATACATGGGAATACTTTAAATAAATACATAATTCAAATAATGTCGACTGCCTTTCTCCTAAAGTAAATGACCCCTTCGCTTAAATACGTACATGTTTTTTTCGTCATTTCAGGCAACACCCACTGGAAAATTGTCGACGACGCCCCTGCAAATGGGTATTAGATAAACGTTATTATTTATTATATGTATGCCTATATTTTGTAGCATATATGCTACGGAATATCGCGTTTATGTTTTTTTCCCTAAAGATGAATTTCAGCTCAAATACCAAAATAATGTGAACGGCCCAGATCCGAGGATAAAAATGGATACCTTTTTGCCAAAAAAGAGCCCCCCCCCCAAAGCCAACGGCTGGATCCGCCAGTGTCCAGTAGTACATTTCCACTGGCATCCTTTTCTCTTTTGGCAATTTTAACAACGAGATTTATGAGTTAAAACGCATTTCGTATACCTTGCAAATGTAGAATGAGTACACGAAAAGTATAAAGCGAAATAAAAAAGAATGGAACGGCGCACGTGGTTATGATGATTATCATATTCATAGTCATAGTCATTTTGTGTAATTCATCCACGCGGTGGTTATACGAATTCAATCAGCAGTTACATCATACCATACAACGTGTGACAGTGAAATGACAGAGGAAAATACAACTGGCGTGCTGCTAAAACATAAAAAAAAAACAATGCGACATAATACGACTTAAATCATTACGGGTTCTCCGGGAACTATGCAGCGATGGTTATGGAAAGAAATAGAGCGGGACGAGTGGTTCAGACCCTTGTCTCTGAAAAACGGAATGGATTGGAAGAACATTTCAATGAGTAGGGATAGTACGGAATGGAATGCAATCAAGAACTTCTGGAACGAAATGTATGGATAATTACATGTTCCGTCACCTCTTAACGAGAGGAATCGAAAATAATTCAGACTTAATTAACTGTTTACAGCTTTGGAAAACTTCTAGACGTACGCAATCGGTCTTCGTAAGTTTGCATCACTTTGACATTGACACCGATGAATTTCACATATTATAATGCTTTGCTAATTACTTAAAGCGTTCTCTGGTTGTATTTATGAACAATGTGATAAGCATAATTCAATGCTGTCAAAATAAATGACATCGCTGATTGCGCTACATGTCACATATTTATTTTGAAGGTAGCTACTGTGCCTGCTCTTTTGGAAAATTATTTTTTACGGTTAATTTAAAAAGCTATTGGTATTGATTATTGGATACGATAAAATCCACGTCTGGTCCCTTTAGTTTAAATTTTACTTATTATTATGTTTTGCATATTGTTCTGTCCCTATTATAAACGATACCATTATAAGCAAGTAAGAAGATTATCTAGAATGGCGCACCTAAGAACGTTAAACTTTCCATAACAAAAAATGTTTGAAATGCAACCGAGGCTTTTCGGTAGCTGCTATCAGCGCGCACGAGCTGTTTTCTATTGGCCAGTGCTAACGATATTATGCCAGCAGTTCAATATTTAGAGCATTGCTTCTAGTAGCGAAAGCTTCTCTGGCAAATATCGATAATTGTGTAATGCCATACTGATCTTGGCAAAGATGGCATATTTCAGCAACTAGAGAGAATCTGGATAAATTAAGTGTATGGCTAATTGCTAAATTCAGACAAATCTGTTCTTAAGACCAGTGCCAACAACTCCACATGACCAATGTGAGAAGGCACACTTCCTTTAATGAGTATCTTAAGTCATCTCCATAATGACTCTAAGTTTAGGAACATGGGATGTGCGCATTCATGCAATTCTAACCCGGTTAAATCAGACTCTGCAAAAAGCGTGGACAAAAAACTGAACGATATCTCTACGTCTCTTTGCGACATTTGTTATTTTTCAAACACAACATTCAATAGAAAACAATATCATTAGATACACGTGATGGCAGCAGGCATTTTAAACAAGAGAGACGACATACATTTCACTTCTCAACATATGACTCCGTAAACATCACAAACATTAAAACAAGAGGGCAAACAGACAGATTCTGTGTATAAGCGATGTGCCAAGTGACTTCATTGTGTTCATAGCCATTCTTTGAGGGAGGCATGGGATCGCCCACCTTTAGGAACGTGGGGCGAGCTGGCTAGATCGGAACACGTCTTGACGTGGACCGGAATCGGCCTGTCTTATAAGGAATTCGAACACCACGTGACGTGGCCGTGGCTGGGCCGTTAGCTGGGCTAGGATCGGCCACACCAGGTACTGATCGTGGGATGTTGTCCCCTGCCGGCGAACTTTGGTATGGAAATTGAGAGGATATCCTATTGGTGGTCTGTGCTCTAGGATGCGCCACCACGTCTGACGTGGACCGAGGGCTCAGGATTCGTCTTACTCTAGCTTAGTGCTCTCGGACGTGACAGGAGCTGGCTGAGGGGATCGGGCCACATATCGTTCGACTGGACCGGAGGCTGGGGCTAGGACGGGCCACAGATCTGGCGGGCCGAGGCTGACTAGGATCGGCACCGTCGAACTGAGACCGCAGGCTGGCTAGGGATCGGGCCACACGTCTGCTGACCCGAGGGCTGGCTAGATCGCTACACGTCTGGACGTGGGCCGAGACTGGCTAGATCGGCCCCACCACGTTCGACTGGACCGGAGGGCTGGCTAGGATCGGCCACAGTCTGGACTGGGCCGAGGCTGGCTAGGATCGCCACACGTCGGGACTGGGACCGAGGGCGGCGTAGATCGGGCACACGTCGGGACTGGACCGAGGGTGGGCTAGGATCGGCCCACACTCTGGGACGTGGGCCGAGGACTTGGCTAGGATCGGCCACCAGTCGGACTGGACCGAGGTGCTAGGATCGGTACACGTCGGGACTGGGAACGAAGGGCTGGCTAGGACAGCCACCACGTCTGGACGTGGCCGGAGAGGCTGGCTAGGGACGGCCCAACCCACGCGGGGACTGGGACCCCATAGGGCCTGGCTAGGATCGGGCCCACACATGGACGTGGGCGGCTGGATCGGCCACAACACTACTAACCCAAACACACAACACCAAACTTGACGTGAGTCAAGGGCTGGCTAGGACGGGGACACCGTCGGAGTGGCGAGGGTCTGGCTAGGATCGGCCACATGTGGAGGGCTGGCTAGGTCGGCCACACGTGGGGGACGTGGGCTGGTAGGATCGCCACACGTCGGGACTGGAACGAGGCTGGCTTAGGAATCGGCCAACTGTGGACGTGGCTGGCTAGGATGGCCACACGTGGGACGTGGGCTGCGGCTAGATGGGCCAACGCGTCGGACGTGCCGAGGGCTGGCTAGGATCGGCCACCAACGTGGGCCGAGGGCTGGCTAGATCGGCCACCACGTGGACGTGGGGGCTGGCTAGGATCGTCCACACTTGGAACGTGTCGAGGGGGCGGGGCTAGGATCGGCACATTAGGGACCGTTGGGCCGAGGGCTGGCTAGGGAATCGCCCACCGTGGGCCGAGGGCTGGCTAGGATCCGGCCAACCCACTTAGGACGTGGGCGAGGGCTGGCTAGGGATCGGCCCACACTGGACGTGGGCTGCTAGATCAGGGGCCACACCCGTGAGGCGAGGGCTGGGCTAGGAATCGGGCCACACGTGGACGTGGGGCCTGGCTAGGAATCGGCAAGTCGGACTGGGGACCGAGGGCTGGGGCTAGATAAACGCCACATGTCGGGACGGACCGAGGGCTTGGCTAGGATCGGGGCCCCACGCGTTCGGGACGTGGACAGTCTGGCTAGGATCGGCCACATGTCGGACGGGCCGCCGCTGCATCTGCTGGACAGATACGCAGGGCAAAAACAAACCGGGAACACCCACCGGCATCGAATTAGGTCTATTAGGAGTGCATGCATATTGCTTATTGTACGATAGAAATATAACTAATTCCAGAAACTCAGTGCATCATGTGAAAAATATAAAGCCAGAAGGAAGCGAGCCAGGATGAGGGATTTCTTTTCTTCTAAAAATAAGGCTATTTGACATGGTGAAGATCAGCTTCTCTACGTAATATTAGGCTGGTTCTATGAACATATTTCAACAGGTTTGAAACTTGTCATTGAACGAGGGCAGGGCGAGCGACAGCGAAGTGTCCAGACCGAACAAAACACTGGCCAGACAAACAAAAAACCCGACCGACGGTGCCGTGGCAGCAGTGGCCGATACAAGTCCCCCGTGCCCCTTAGTCAGCAATGTCCGCGTGGGCAAATGAATTAGCAATCTACGAGCGGTACTGTGCTGGCGGTGGCCCAGCGCGGCGCTCTGTAGGCAATTACGGCGCGCCGGTTGCTAGGGAAGGCGGCCACACGGCCGAGCCACCCAACAATGCTGAGGTGAGCGGGAGGGGGCAGTGGTAACACGGATCCACGCCACCGTCACAGCTTCGGAGCAAATAAAAAATATACCCTAGTCAAAAACGTTAGTGGATAAATAATAGTTGAATCCATCGAAAAATGTTCCCGAACGAATGATATGACTGAGAACGAGAACAGAATGCTTGAAAAGGCGCTGGTTACTACGATACGATTGTATGCTTTATTAAGTGGTATGGTATCCTAAAATATGACGCACTTCAGCCATATGGAGATTGGATATATTATATTATGTAAGGGAAACGGTGTCCACCACAACATTTATCCATAACATGATTCGATGCAGCAGTTCTGCTAGAATATCTGAATATGGTGATGATTCCGAGGAGCAGCCAATGGTCCAATGGTCCTTCACCGCTGCCGGCGCCATCTGGAGACGACTGGTGTTACCCGATAGGAGCGGGAACACAAAGCAGGGCCCACACGCGGGCCAAGATATTCTGAGTGGGTGATTTTATTATCACCTAGATCACATCAGTATCACCGGGTAAATCGTGCCAGTCAATAGCGCTATTAGTGAAAATGTCGCGAATGATGGCAATTATGTGGAAAGGTCAACAAAGCCCCAGTTTCCATTGCACTTGTTCCGTAGGTATGTTAATTATTTATTATTATTTTTGAATGTTAAATAACGCAAACATTATTCAACTGCGAATTAAATAATTGCTGGTCAAGTGGTTCTTCACACTCAGACCAGGGCTGTGGTGGGTTATTGTAGGCATGTGCCTGCACCTAATTTTGAAGTAAATTAGCTTCCCTATGTGCATAGCGCTGGAAAGAGGCGTCGCAGACCTGTAATTATAACAATATAGTTAAAGTGCTGCTGGGCTTCCCTTGATTTCCTGGGAATTGTCGAAATTCCTCTGTTTTTGGCCACAACCTCGATGCCATTCACTCTCTGTCACGCATGCTCTCTTATTTATTAATAACAGTGATGTGAAGGTCAAGACTGACAGAGCTGACAGACCGTGAGCTGACAGACCTGGAGCTAAAAGACCTTGAGCTGACAGACCTGGAGCTGACAGAGTTGACAGACCTCGAGCTGACAGACCTGGAGCTGAAAGACCTTGAGCTGACAGAGCATTGGAGCTGACAGCTGTTAGACCTAGAAGCTGACATAGAGCTGACATACCTGGAGCTGACAGAGCTGACAGACCTGGAGCTGACAGAGTTGACAGACCTCGAGCTGACAGACCTGGAGCTGACAGAGCTGACAGACTTGGAGCTGACAGATAGCTGACAGAGCTGGAGCTGATAGAGCTGTTAGACCTGGAGCTGACAGAGGTGACAGACATGGAGCTGACAGAGCTGACAGACCTAGAGCTGACAGAGGTGACAGACCTGGAGCTGACAGCTGACAGACCTGGAGCTGACAGCTGACAGACCTGGAGCTGACAGAGGTGACAAAGCTGACAGAGGTGGAGCTGACCGACCTGGAAGCTGACAGAGCTAATAGCTGACTTGGAGCTGACAGAGCTGACAGACCTGAAGCAGACAGAGTTGGAGCTGACAGAGCTGGAGCTGACAGAGCAAGAGGTATTGCCAAAGACTGGTGCTGTGATTTCTGCCACAAAAATATTTTAGCTCGAGTGCTTATTTACTTGTTCTCAGCTGTTCATCGGGTCAATAAAGGGTATTTTGAAAGTTCACAACAAATTAATTTCAACCAAGTAGCCTGTGAACCCCACTTCGCGATCTCAGCTCGCAGATGGTAACTTCCCAGTCTCTCCCGCTCCTGGTAGCCACTAGGTCCCGTCGGCAGGAGGAGTTCAGAGGGGGAGGGGAAGATTAGGGGGAGGGGAAGGGGAGGGAGGAGGGGAGAGGGAGGAGAGGAGGGGAGGGGAAAATGGGAGGAGGAGGAGGAGGGGAGGGGAGAAAGGCAGGAGGAGGGGAGGGAGGAGGGAGGGGAGAAAGGCAGGAGGAGGGGAGGGGAGGAGGAAGGGGAGGGATACGGTGCGATGGCGGTACGAGGACTGCGGATACACAGCGGCCGAGGAGTTATTGGCCTCACCGCGGCTGCGATCGACTGGCGATCCCTCCCCCTCTCTTTCTCTGCTCCCTCCCTCTTCCCTCCTCCCCCGCCCCACATCTACCATTCGGCGAATAATGCTGCAGTCAGTGGCGGCAAGGTACTGCTATAGCAGAGATTCTCCCAGCGAGCAAGATAATGCACGTCCGTCGTCCATGAGCGGTGCAATAGTAAATGCGTTAATTTCACTCCTAACATTTTTTGCAAAAGCTGAATGTTAAAGAAACCTATATAATTGGCAACTGGTGTCCAAAGCACAAACTGCCGTATATTACTAATTTTCAGAACAATATAGGCACGACGATCGAAGAGCGAAGTGTTTTTCCATTCGCTTCCAAATGTAATATGTGTATTATCCAATATTCAGCACAATTTGAAAAGCATGTTTTTCAATTGTTTCATCCTAGCCAGCCCCGGCCCACGTGTGGCCGATCCTAGCCACCCTCAGCCCACGTCGACGCGTGGCCCATCTAGCCAGCCGCACCGTCCCACGGGTGCCGATCCTAGCCAGCCCACGTCCCACATGTGCCGATTTCCTAGCCAGCCTCGGCCCCGTCCGACGTGTGGCCGATCCTAGTAGCCAGCCCTCGACCCACGTCCAAAGTGTGGCCGATCCTAGCCAGCCCACGTCCCATGTGTGGCCGATCCTAGCCAGCCCACGTCAGACGCCTTGTGGCCGATCCTACCAGCCCTCGGACCACGTCCAAAGTTGTGGCCGAATCCTAGCAGCCCAACGTCCCACGTGTGGACGATCCTAGCCAGCCGCTCGCCACGTCCCACGTGTGGCCGATCCTAGCCAGCCCTCGGCCCACGTCCCACGTGTTGCCGATCCTAGCCAGCCCTCGGCCCACGTCCTAAGTGTGGCTGATCCTAGCTAGCCCTCAGCCCACGTCCTAAGTGTGGCTGATCCTAGCCAGCCCTCGGTCCAGTCAGACGTGTGGCCGATCCTAGCCAGCCCTCGGTCTACGTCAGACGTGTGGCCGATCCTAGCCAGCCCTCGGCCCCGTCAGACGTGTGACCGTTCCTAGCCAGCCCTCGGTCCAGTCCGACGTGTGGCCGATCCTAGCAGCCCTCGGTCCACGATAGATATATATATATATATATAAATATATATATATATATATCTGATACTTGGTGACCTTGACCTGAGGTCAAGATATCAGAAGGAAGGTTCAATACCGGCCAACCATAGTGTTACGGTTGTCTGTAGGTCTTAAGAACCTAATGGTCTATCTGCAGGTCCTGCATGTCTTGTCACATGTCTGCATGTCCTGTTTGTCCCATCTGCATGTCCTGCATGTCCCGTCTGGATGTTCTGTATTTCCCGTCTGCAGTCCTTCTCTGACCGCTGGCTTGTTAGATGGTAAGTACATGTGGCTTAGTTTCTTGCTCTCAGTAATATACATGAGTCATATATACGCCAGTTTAGGCGAAAATGTTAAGTGAGTGCTGTTGAAAAGGATGTTGATTTTTTTCTTCGAAAAGTCACTTAATTTTTTTTACAATGAAGTCGTCATTATTGATATATAGCTATTGGGGTATGACACGATCTTTGATCTTTGGAGACTATTTTGGCGACTTAAATTCAAGCAATTATTTTGTTATCGTTCTTGCAGCAGGTAATCCAGCCAAGGTTCAAGAAATGCAAGCCGTTTTTCTTCCCGGACCAACAATCTTGAAGTGGTTGTTAGTCAGTCAGCGGCGGGAATTGCGTAGACCCCCTTTTTTAAATTTAAAAATATTTTGTTTTATAACGGTTGAGTTTTGGGGAAAATGGCCTGAGTAATTTATTTTTTTAATTAATATTTTTCAATGACAGTTTAACATAATGGCTATCTCAGATCAAACCGAATACAAATGTGAAACATTCCCTTTGAAGGAAAATTTTCAACTTTGTATTGGTTTTGAACTAAGAAAGCCATTATCTTTGACCGTTATTGAAAAGTATAAATAACCAGTAAGGCGCCGAAGCTGGCAATGAACAAGCGAGTGCGGAGGAAATGTTTGGCGAATTTCAGTTTTATCGGGCAAGTAGTTTCTGAGATACCAAAAAGATGCACACGTGCACACGTGCAGATCGGCACCCACCCCTGACCACAAGCGCTAAGTCCTGTCTTAAAAATACCCCCTTAACACTGCACATTATTTATGCAACTTGAATTTATAGTGCTGAGATTTGTACGTTTTGTATTTAACTGTCATTAGTTTGAACTATATTTTACACATGCTGCATCATCGGGAACTGATGAGCTGTCTCCCGGCCCTCCCTAATGCCAATGATGCAGCCTACATCAAAGCCATAGGTATGTAGTTGTAATTGCTCCCATACTGGGGCGCCCCGGCTCCAGCAGCAGCAGGGGCGCCTACAGGTGCGCCACGTCAAAAAATGGCAATGAAAAATTGGCGTTGGGGTGACATCGTCACGCATTATTTGCTTGTACGGGCGCTTATTGTTCGGCTTATCAGGCACTGGTTCCGCCCCGTGGAGGTGATATCTGCCTCCAGGGGCGCATATTGTCTTAATTTCAGGGCGTCTCTCCTATTCCTAGGGAGCAATATACTTCTAGGAATTCTCATTGCTCATGGCCCAAGGGCGCCTGTCTGTTCGGGGGCGCAAATTGCATCTTAAAAGACGCATGAGGTGGTCGTCGTCAGCGCCGGCCAAAAGGGGTAGACCGCTTGAAGAGGTGGCTATGCCCATGGGAGCCTTTTGCCCGGTAAGGCAGCGGCTTCGGCGCCAAAGGGAGGGAATGAAACGACAGGGGCACTCGTGGAATGGCTACCCTTTGTCCCGAAGAGGCGCCTTCGGTGCCAGAGGTGGGGGGGGAGGATGACACGGCCCACATGCCCCCTGAATACGCTGCTGTTTGCTACATTATGTGGTAGGCTATCAATAATTTCGCGATCTGTTTTCGTAGCGGAAATGTAAGGAAAACTACTGTCGCCTCAAATATCCAACGCCATAACTGGTTATTTTGCAAGATATTTTCGACATGCTGTACCTGTAATATACAGATCAGCATAAATTGCATGCCATTGTATCAAAATGTATTGTTTTGAGTACTCTCGGGAACAATTACAAATTAGCAAAATTGGCGAGCTTCTTCTTTTTTCTGTTGTACCCCTATTGACTTCTCGGCAGGGGTGTTGTCGATAATTTTTTAGTGGGGGTCGGCGGAAATGACTAAAAAATGCATTCCAATTTTGATGCGCGTACTTGAGCCTTTGCAGAATGTTTTATGTGGATTTTCATGTTTTAGTAAGTGCTTGCTATTTAGCGCCACCAAGCGGCGTGAATTTGTGATCGGGGCTGTCTGATAAAACCCATAAATATAGGCGGTGGGCCTTGTAGATAATAAGAAGCTAAAATAGTATTCTTTCAATTCAGCGTTACGACGAAACGAAGACGATGACGATGACTTTGTTAAGGCAATGGTCACCGATATAACGCCGCGAAGCGGCTTGACAATTTAAAATTTTAGTTTGTGGAAGATAAATAAAAATATTGGAATCAAACCATGAGCAGACCTAAGCTTCAGGTAACCCCTTTAGCTGGTTGCACATATCGGTATGATGACAAATATTGAAGTGAAGCTAGTTCTTATGTTCACTAGCCTGGTATAGAAAATCACGAATCACGATGACTGGTGGCCGTCAGCGCTCAAGAGTATGTGCATACGATAATCATAACTGTGTAGGGGAAAGAGTGGATAATTGGGACGCAGGAGGATAGGGACATGCAAATATCTTAGAGATAGGCAGCGCCTGATCACCGTTTTTACCTTCAAGTTTCTCTTTTTTATATCAGGCAACGTTGGAAAATATCAGTTGTCCTTTTTCGGTGCAGGGGAATGCTGTGCAGAGTGACTGCCAAAAACTATGTTTTTCGAGTGTTATTCCAAGTTGTGTCCGTTTGTCAGGTTAAAACTTATTTTCCTTTAAGCATTGCATGTTTTAAGCTTACATGGTCTTTATCTTGCTGGTTACATTCAGAAGTGTATACGATAATTACAAAATGGAGGAGAGTTCGTCTAGTAGCTAGCAGACGCCGCAGGAGAATTGGGACACCCATCTCAATTATCATGTGGGTGTCCCAATTCTCCTGCGGATGTTACGACCTAATTGCGTTCAAGAGCACTATAAGCTCTTGAACGCAATTAGAAGCAAATGCACTCAGGTATTTACCATTACAAATTAGTTGCAGCACATGAAGCTATGTAGAACTGTTGTCCAAATGCGCCTTAGCATGTCCCAATTCTTCCTCACGTCTGTCCCTTTTCTACTTGCGTGTGTCCCTATTCTCCTGTAAAGCAAGGTCTTCGTTTTTGCTCACCACGAGACGTATCCTACAGCAAAGTCAGTATTATTTGCTAACATGACGCAAATATTTTTTTTTAATTTATTCGTTGTTGTGTGACAATATTGATTAGTTATTATACTTTTGGAGTAGTGCCTTCTCAAAGTTGAACTTGCAAATAGTCCCAATTCTCCCACTCTCCCCTACATACATATGTACGGAAACTGGTAACAAACAAGTGGAAACAGTGCAAATGGTTTGCAAGCACAGGGCAACAAGAGCCATCAGGCAGAACGACTTTTCCGTCGCATAAATGGTCCCTGTGGATCTGGAGGAGCCTGTGGGAGATGGAGGGAGATGCGTCTCTGGCCCTGTCTCCATGCTATTAGCTCTTCGGTCCAGTCAAGCTGGGCAACCGCTGGAGAAGCTTCCGGGTGTCGATGTCCACGTTCTTTGCGTTCGCGTCGCCTTTTCGAACTCGGGCAGACTAGGCTAAACATGTAGTTGTAGCCCGCTTGGAAAGTTAATGCTTTATGAAGGGAGTGGCCCTGGGACCAGGCCACTACGCCAAGGAGAACCTCTGCCAGACACTTGAATTCAATTTTCCTCCCCCCATTATTCTAAATTTGTCCATAACAATTGCGAAACATTGTTTGTCATGACGCAAAGCGGCTGTCAAATTCGCCAGTTTTTGCAATGTCGAATAACTGGAATTTTATCTGCTGCAAAGGCATTTTTACGATCGATTGTTAACTTTCGCCACACAAAGTTGGGCTGGTTGATTTCCCCCACCCTTTCTGAGAGACAGAGGGGGTATTGCCCCCCCCACCCCCCTGCCCCCACGTCGGCGACGCCCTGCCTCTCGCACATTTGAAACTAAATAAATGCAAGATGGAGTCTTCATTTCTACTGGTTGCTTTACCCAGAAAAAAAATACGGACTCGAAGTTTACCGGGTAAACTGTACCCGGTGATAGTTACGCCCATGTCGGAATCTGATCAAAAGTTGCTTCGTTATCTCACCGATATTGCATGTGAGTTATGGTTATTGGCTTCAAGCCATCAATAAACCTGTTACCGAGCGTGACGCCTCGGTGTCACCGAGAGTTACGTCTGCAGCAGTGGGTCACTAACTTACTAACTACTAACTAGTTAGTAGTAACTAGTTAGTGGTCACAAACCACTAACTAGTTAGTGGTAACTAGTTAGTGGTCACGGATCACTAACTAGTTAGTGGTCCGTGACAGTAATGGGTCAGGGTCAATTGAGGTCAGCAGCTGGGTCAACTGTCGTGTCATCACAGTATGGAACGTTTCCTGTTCTAAAACTATGCTAGTGAACAGTATTGATTATTTCTGTTATTATAAGTGAAGGCGTCCAGTTTGCTCAACAGTAAATGCTTTGAGAAGGGCACTTCTTCTTCAACACCACCCGGATGCCAGATGAGGATTTGTATTCTACGAACTTCGCCCAAATTATCCGTTTAACATCGCGGAAGTGTGAAACGAATGCATGTTTAAGGTGTGATTTTCATCCAATAAATTTCCAGATTCGTGCCACATTATTTTCGATGCGGATCAAATCAACTTAAAAGTAAATGTGCCGAACGGAAGTGTGCTTCGCGCAATCAAGATACGACTTTCAAGTGTGCACTAGTTCCGGAGTTTAATGCTGGCGAATACTGCTTATCATTTCGTCAAAATAGTAAAATACCTTTGCAATATACTCGAAGGCACGGCAGCGGGATCGATTCGGTCCACCGATTACACCTGTTTGGTGTTTTGGTCAAATAAACGTCACATTTGTAATCCTCGTGTAACTGTACTTTCTGAAAGTTTCTCCAGTTCGAGCATTTAACTTACGCTAAGCAGAATGGACCTAGCTCACTTGACACGTCTCAATATTTATATTTACAAAGCTTCGATGAAAT
>VOPJ01006751.1:0-22757 GCA_014673585.1 Semibalanus balanoides | reverse complement strand
AGTAGGCACACTCCCTTTAAACGTCACGTGGTCAAATTTGATGAAGTACATAATTAGTTGTGTTTCACTCTAGAAAATGATAAAAGTATGAATAAAATTTTATCGGAAAGACAAAGCACAAAATAAAGCAAAAAATTATAATGAGGCATATTGGACGTGCAGAATTCAGAAACTCATTAAGCTACCACGCATTTGCCACGCATTTAAGACCTAAACCTCAGACATCTCTCAGTGTTAAGCCTCACGCCGAGAAGTTCACTGTCCTTTATTCCGCGTACGTGCTGCGTACTGGCGCTCGTTTCAGAAGAAGTCTGCTGGCGCTCGTTTCAGAGAAGTCAGTTGAAGCTGAAGCAGCGGCGGCGGTGCGCCGTGGCTGGTGTCAGCGGTGCGCCGTGGCTGTGTCAGCGTGCGCCGTGACTGTGTCTAGCGTGCGCCGTGGCTGTGTGACGGTGCGCCGTGGCTGTGTCCAGCGTGCGCCGTGGCTGTGGTCAGGCGGTGCGCCGTGCTGTGTCGACGGGTGGCCGATGGCGTGTCGACGGTGCGCCGCTGGCTGTGTCGACGGTGCGCCGTGGCTGTGTCAGCGGTGCGGCGTGACTGTTGGTTCAGTCGGTGCGCCGTGGCTGGTCAGCGGTGCGCCGTGACTCGTGTCAGCGGTGCGCCCGTGCTGTGTCAGGCGGTGCGCCGTGACTGGTGTCAGCGGTGCGCCGTGGCTGTGTCGACGGTGCGCCGTGCTGTGTCAGCGTGCGCAGTGGCTGTGGTCGGCGGTGCGCCGTGGCTGTGTCAGCGGTGCGCCGTGGCTGTGTCAGCGGTGCGCCGTGGCTGTGTCAGCGGTGCGCCGTGGCTGTCAGCGGTGCGCCGTGGCTGTGTCAGCGGTGCGCCGTGGCTGTGTCAGCGGTGCGCCGGTGGCTGTGTCCGTGGCTGTGTCAGCGGTGCGCCGTGGCTGTGTCAGCGGTGCGCCGTGACTGTGGTCCACATTACACATCACCGCGGACAGGGACTGTTATCTGCGGGGCGCACTGTGGAGCTGCCCTATACCTTCCCGTGGACAGTGCAGCTATTGTCTGGTGGCGCGGAACCAGTCCTTGGCCGGCCCGTCAACTGCGCAACAAAACCCGGCACTCTGACCACACATCCCCCTCCTGAAGTGGGCAGAGGGGGGAGAGGGTGGCAGGTTTGATCCTGCTTTACATTGGCCTATTTTTGGCAGACCGAACCCGTTTCAACATAAGCCAAACCTGGTGAAAGTGGCCATGAATTCGGTAGCAATTTCGTGCTGAGCGGCTTATAATGTAGAAACCAGTTTGGCTTGGCTTATCAAGATGTAAATAAGACGGCTCGACAAAAAACACCCATCTAGTATTTTTAGTTGATGTTTGCTCTGCATCTGCTGAAAAATCCCTTTACATCCGCAGGCTGCAGTAAACTGAATTTATAGTTACGAATAGAGCTCTTAAAAAGGAAAAATGTTGGTAATGGATACAGAACGATAATGAATAGACGACGGCGTCATTCAAAGGTAAAATTTAAAGGACGGAAAAGACATGGGCGACTGGCGAGGACTTGTTACGAAGTATAAAAAGTATAAAGTACACATGCATAGGTACTTACAAACAAAACTGACAGTTGTGCAACAGAGACTATCATGGGTGCCCAAACCCCAAGCCCAGCCCATGGCCGAAACCCATGAACACCAAGACCAGACCAAAACCAGACCCATTTAAATTCATAATATTGATACCCATGCCCGTTTGGGGCCATTCAGATAACGCAGATAATTATTTTCACAAAATTCTCAACCATTACCCTAGCATGTTGACTTTCATAACATTAACGATAAATAATATTATGCACCTGTGTGTTGCTGCTGATTTGAACTCCTCGAACACTTTGCGGTCAACATTATCATATTGGATCAGACCTAGAATCAGATATGGTTTAAAAAATATTACTGCCCTATTATTTCCCACGATTTATTGTTGTCATATAATTGCCAAAGTCCATTGTTTAAGTGCCATATATCATATAAAAACATATTTACCTGGTTAAACATCTGGTTGTCAAGTAAAAAATAACTCTTAGAGTGGCATTATTACAAAATTGTCATACCCATGCCCGCCCAGTACCCATGAAAAGTCAAAAAATGCATACCCAACCCAGACATTTGGAAGAATTGAGTGGGCACCCATGGGTGCACCCAGCTCATGATAGTCCCTGTTGTGCAACAATCGCTGACACTGGCGGATCTAGATTCTAGGGCTCGAGTTTGGGAGGCCAACATTTCGCTCTGCGCTATCAGCGACAAGTTGATGACCGGGGAGAGGGGGAGGTAGAGAAGGGTCGTCAGCGCGAAGTGGTTGACCAGTGAGGGCGGGGTCCTCAGCCCGAAAGAGTCGTTACGTAGGGTGTTGTCCTTTTTGGGCCTCGATTTTTTGCTTAGGAGCGAAATCTGCCTACCCTGCCAGATTTTTTCCATAAATTGAAAACTATGATATCGAAATGAAACTTACCCTACGTTATGCTACATCAATTATACGTCGTCTTTCAAAATTGTAATGATAAATAGTCGAAAATCGAGTTTTGATGCAAACTGCAAATACAAACTTGTAAGGAACTAAAATATCATTATCCTCAAAATGGCCATCTCGAATTTTTGGACGTAAAGGATAAAAAAGAACATCGTTGTTTGAAAGATATTAGAACAACGGAATATATTTTAAGGCAGAAAGTAAGTATGGACGATACCCAAAACAGTTTCAAAAACAAAATCACGGAATTATGGCTCCCTAAATATAAGTAGCTCATGACGTCTTTTTTTAAGTTGCGTTTTTTGTGCTATTATTGACCAGATGTAGAGTGGACATGTAAATCATATATATGATCTATGCATTCTGAGATGAAATGGTCTAAAACATGTCTTCTTTATTTGTATTGATTAGCTTTTAAATTTTGACCTGCTGTGACCTGACATTGACAATATTTAAGATCACGTTCAGGTTGTGAAAATGACTGAGCGTTTACGTGTAAATAACCCATAAAACATCTGCTGCATGACATTTGTCGATATTTGTGGCATTTTGTGACCTTTTGTGACCTGACCTTGACCTTGACCCTTGATTAAAATTTCAGTTTTGCTTATGTTGGTGATGCATTACATACCTTAAGAGCACCGTGCGAAAATAGTCACAATCTAGGGCTTTTGATAGAAAGCATAACCCCCAAAACACAAATACCTCAGTGTTTACGTTTGACTTGACTCTGACCTGTACACTTTTATTTTGTATCCGCCACCCATGAACAGGTGACCAGGAGATCGGAGTCTGGAGTGCCCCACCTTCACCGTCGGGATCAACGACGCACAACACCTTTAACACCAGAGAACATAAAGGAACATGTCGCGGCACTCCCAGCTAAGAAATGTAAGCAAACACAAAGCAGCATATGAGGAAGAGGCATACCCTGTGTTAGGTAGGGCAAAATCATATAAAAGAATGGCGAATGCTGAAAGAAGTCGCAGCTGAAGTCAGCAAATGACAGCCCCTATTTGTATGCCATGTGTCATACATTCACACATTCATTAGTAAAGGATATCAAGTACACATATATGTGGAAGGTCTCTTCCTGGTCAATTTCGCACAGTCCATGGTGCTGGACATCCAGTGAGTCAAGCCAGCTAACCATTACTTGCTGCTGGTTGATCCCCAGAGCCAGCGCTATCGGCTGGGGTGTAATTTAGATGATTTGAGCAAAGATACAAACTTAGGCATACAAAGCAAGAGCAAAATTGAATAAAACATGCAAGAAAAATACATTAAAACGCCTACAAAAATATCAAGAGAAAAACATGCACAAAGATCTGAAATCAGTCGAAATGGTTTCAGGGCAGCAAGAGGCAGAACAATTTTTCCGCGCATAAATGATCCCTGTGGATCTGAAGGATCCTAGGGGGATCATGATCTCCTACGATACGATATAGGCTTGGGGAGGTGGTCCTGGTCTGTTCCCCAGCCCCACTATTAGCTCTTCGGTCCAGCAGATTCGGCACCGCTGGAGCAGCTCGGACGTCCGGTTGCCGATGTCTGCGTCTTTGCGTTCGCGTCGTCTTTTTCGGAATCGGCAGACTATACATGGTCCGCCGAAATTAGGGAAACGCTTCTATTATCTGAGTAACCTTCCACTGAGAGGCGCCCACTGAGGGTGAAACTATATACGTGAATTTCGCACCATAGTTCGCTCGTGGTCTCAGGAACATACAATTTAAATTATTCGTCCAGGATCCATTCGTAAGCCATGGGTGAAAGTGAGGAACCTTATAGCGAACCGTCTCTGCGCGGGAACGGCGTCGGTGCCGTATCAATTGTCAAGAAAGCGTATAAATTGGACCGAAGAATGTTGGAATTAAAAGGGAAATTTTTGGAGAGCCAAATGACCAGGGAAGGAAGAGAGAAAACAAAAAGGCGCGAGACCGATCTAGAAGGTGCAAAGGGTCATCAGAGCGAAATCCGAGTAAGAATTCGTTTGGCGAGGTCACGCGATCTCACGGGTGCCAAGAGAAGATCAATCAGGGAGTTTTTCGTGGAGCAGCACGTCGGCCCTGGCATACTGTCGTGCGCACCTGACGGCAAGTACGGGTTCTCAGCAGGACGGCGTTTCCCTGCTACTCACGGCTGGAAAACTCAAGAGTTCTGAAGTCGAAAAGATGACGAACGTCAGGACGCAAGGATTGTAGGCTCGTCATCACCCGACCATCATCCCCCTTGAACTTCTCTACCTGGGGGCGCGTTTGGAAGGCCGCAGGTGTGCAATTTCCTCGTCACGCTCAAACCTGAGTCACGCTGAAGTCCCTGACATACGGGAGTTGATGGCACAACATGGATAAGCACTACATCCAGCGTATCTGCAGTGCTTCCAGGTCTCGTGTGGAGAGAGTGACTGAGCCTGAGGGTGAATACATTGGGTAGCTGCAGACATGATGATCTGAGGCCTCTTGCACCAATTAATCTACCCGGATAAAAATAATCCAACCCACCATGTAAAGCTACCCAGCCGGATATTTTTTTATTGCACCAAGCGAAGCAGCCAACTGGGTATACCAGTTGGCTGCTTCGCTTGGTGCAAGATAAAATATCCGGCTTGGTAGCTTTACATGGTGGGTTGGATCATTTTTATCCGGGTCGATTGTTTGGTGCAAGAGGCCTCAGGTGTGTATGTCTGAAGAAATAAATATCATTGGAATAATTATTTCTTTTGATTTGATGCAGGTTCTCTCAGATGTCACAAGCGTTTCCTTAATTTCGGCGGACCCTATACCTAAACATTTATGCCCTCTTGAAAATTAATATTTTATGAAGGGAGTGGTCCCTAGGGCCAGTAGCTACCGGCAAGGAGAGCGTCGGCATGAGCCAAAGGAACTTATTGTTCCATTTTACAAATTTGTATAAGCAATTGCGAAACTTTTTATGCCACGAAGTGGCGCACAATTCTCCCGTTCTTGACTGTGGATAACTGGATTTTCACTGCTGCAAAGGCAATTCTTACGATAATTTGAGGGGTCTGGCCCCCTCTGCCGACCCCGCCTCCCTCGTCGGCGACGCCCCTGCTTGTGCTGGCCGGTTTGGGGAGGCCTTAACTTAGTTTGGCTTTACGACTTCAGCGTTTTGGGAGCCCATGGCCTCGGTGCCCCCCTCCACCCTCTTTGGACCCACCAGTGATCGCTGATTCTTCTATTACTCATGTGAGGTAAAAGTGTTCTGATAAAGTTGAACTGACCGATGATATCGGTGCCAAGTAGGGAAGCGTAGGAGGGGACCAGCTCGCCGATATTTCGGGACGGGGTGGGCGGGATAGCAAGTGGAGTGGAAAGACGAGATAAGACGATATGTATGTCACAATTATTATGCCCGTGAAGTGTTGTACGTACTAAACTGAAGTGTAGGTACTATACTGAAGTGTACGTATTTACTGCAGTGCACGTACTATGCTGAAGTGTATACACTGTACTAAAGCTAAGCATATATGAGCATTGTGCAATGCAAATGCTGCAATCTGCTTAACTTGAGAATATGACACATTTTCAGATGGTATGATTTTATTCGATGTCGAAACCTCTCTGAGTGACGTGAGCTCTCAACACAGTTTGCCTTTGTGACGCTCAACACAGAGCACGTCACCAACGCAGGTGCTGAGTCAGACGTGCTGAGGGGGGGGGGGGTGGAGGGAGGGGGTATGATTCTACGGAGCCACTCATCCAATGGGGGAGCGGCCACCATCGCACGGCTGCTGGCCATTGGCGGGGCTAGCGTCCCAGATTCAGAGAGGGGATAGTGACGAGGGCTGAGTTCCCCACCGGCGGGGTGGAATGAAGTATCAACGCATGATGACGACATGTTAGCATTGGTCAGACCTGCGAGGCGGCGATGTCAGCAAGGTATCCAGTTCACTGCCCTGTCCGTGCCATCGCGTCCATCGCGTCCATCGTGTCCAGCCGTCCCGTGTCTGAGCCAGTTCTCTGAATCACGATAACCCGTTACTGGGTGTCAGTCACTGGGTGCCGCCCGCGACTCGGCGCGATCTGTACCAGTTCTCTGAATCACGATAACCCGTTACTGGGTGTCAGTCACTGGGTGCCGCCCGCGACTCGGCGCGATCTGAGCCAGTTCTCTGAATCACGATAACCCGTTACTGGGTGTCAGTCACTGGGTGCCGCCCGCGACTCGGCGCCCAGCCGTCCCGTGTCTGAGCCAGTTCTCTGAATCACGATAACCCGTTACTGGGTGTCAGTCACTGGGGTGCCGCCCGCGACTCGGCGCGATCTCTGCGATCGAGGTGATCCAGAGTGACTCAGAATGTCAGAGTGACGCGTGTTTGGATTGGTGGGGAGTTTCGGACAGTGCAGGTACTGTGCAGACCCAGGCCGTTTCTGCAGAGTGGTGTAAACTCCCGGCGATTTAACTGTGCTTACGTCATGTGCTTTCAAAACAGAAGGGACGTCCATGGATATTGTGTGATCAGCGGGGAGTGTGGTAGCCAAAAGTGAGATCATACTTCATAGTGTATTGGGAAAGACAATTCCCGCAAAATGGTATTGGGGTACAGAGCATATATTAGCGTTTCCTCTTTCCAGCCAGGTGTTACTGATTAATTTTGTATGTCTGATTAAAGGGAGTGAGCCTAATCTTTTGAAATGTCAAATATATTTTATTGCGGTAAGAAGCTATTGGGTTGATCATTGGTTACGATAAAATTCACGTCTGGAGCCCCTTAAGTTGAATTTTTACTTATATTCGTTTGCACTTGTCTTGTTTCAAAACTCATAAACGATCGCCACTATATAACAGAGTACGAAGATTAGCGTATCAAAGACAATTAACAAACCCATGCGAAATATATGTAGGGGAGAACGGGGCACGTTCTGTCACGGGGCGCATTCTGTCAGCGGGGTTTCCTCGTGAACTATCCACCGCAGGTATATTGTTGCTTTGTAACATATGATCCTTTGTGCTTGCACTGGCCCGGTACTATCAAAGCAACAAAATTTAAATGCCTGCGACCAGATTGGCCCAATTTGGAAAAGTTTGTTTTTCAACAGAAATCCAAACTTTTTATATGTGAACTAAATTTTGGTTTGTGGCCATTGAGATAATTGTATAGTGTCTTTGAATGCTGTCATGGGCCTATAAGAATGTCGAGAACATTGTGTGAGCGTTATCGCTGCCCCATTCTCCCCAAGTTTTTCGTTACCCAATCAAAAAGTGTGACCTGTGTCGAGTGGGGGGCAGGTTTCTGTCACCCAATCTGGGGCAGGTTTGTCACTAAATCTGTTAATGATTTCCTGTCTATCGCTTATTAAAACGACCATAAAAGATTCCTGTGTTTACAGATATGTACACCTACTACAAGCGTAAAACGAATCGGATTTGGTGCCGATTGCAGTTCACGAGCGGCCAGAACTTACTTGCTTAACCTGCAGGGCGGCAGATTCTGCACCCCCAGAGATCTCGGAAGAACCGTAGGGCCGATTCGATGGGAATAACACCATTCGATTCGTCGTGACCACAATCTTTTCTTTTTTGTACCCCGAACTCGCTTTTTTGTTCAAAAATGTGGGCAAGTGGCCAACACATTCGGAAAATATTGGATTTTTAAAGTCATTGTAGCCATTCATTTCGACCGATTTGTATGCAAAGCGTTTTTGAGGCTTCTAATGTCATGTCTTTAATGTATGGCAAGGGAAAGTTCAAAATGAAAAAATCATAGGTGTACTCAGGGACTCTGATTCGTGCATGGTATAACAAGAAAAACGCAAAAAATGCATGTGGTGGATCGTATATAGCCGTCATTTTCTACATATTGATTGGTGGCGATTAATGAACCTTCTCTCCCCTGCAGGGGCCCACAAATGCCCGTTCGGTGATAACAGGGAAAGGCCCCTAAATGACAAGAATGTGCCCCCATAGGTGACAGACCTGCCCGTATATGGACAGTTCTGTAAAATGAGTCATCGCAACATATCGACACTGGTGCCGAAACCAACTGAATACCACTTGAACTCCTAAAACGATTTGAAGCTATTAATGTATGTAACAGTATTGGAAAGTATCAATGACCGACTCTGAAAAGTGTGCCCGCCAGGGCCAATTAGCAAAAAAGTGACAGAACGTGCCCCGGTCTCCCCTATATCTCTAATTCTAGTAGCGAAATCTCTCTGGCGAATAATTGTTCCGCCGGAATGATCTTGGCGAATTTGGAATATCTCAGCAACTATAGTGAATCTGGGAAAATGATGTACATAGCTAAATTCAGAAAAATCGACTCTACAGACTATTGTCGACAACTCCACATGACCAATGTGAGTAGGCACACTCCGTTTAAACTGTAAGCTTGGAAGCCAGTTTAAGAATATCAAACTGTCGTGTCAACAGTAACACGCGTAGCAATAGGGGACCAGGAGGATTGGTCCCCACCCAAGTGCTGGTCATGACTCTCGTTATTTATTTTTGTATTTTTGTTGAAAGGAAAAGTGGATAGGATGAAAGGTTCACCAGCATACAATTTAGCACAATATTCAGCGTTTGAATTAAAGCAGCGAAGCAGATATATGTGGTGACAATTTCAGTTCCACTGATAAGTGCAAAGCCGTCTCAAAGTAAACACATCACTGCTATAGTTCGCTGGCCATTATACTGAATGGATGCCAGCCTTGACGTCTGATGATGACCAGTGCCTTCAGTCCTTCACTGCTAACGATGGCGGAAATCAAGACAAGTGTGCGGGGGGCATGACACTTTGATTTCGTCTTGACAAGAACCCAACTACGCTATGCAATATTGTTTGCAGATTTGGACTATCTCGTCTCGTAGAATATTTTGTCATTTTTTATCTCACCAGACAGAGTAAAATATTACAGCAAACAATTGGCCAAAAAGTGAGCGAGCCATCCCCCCCCCCCCTCCACCTCCTGTTCCTACACCTATGAATGCACGGTAACGGTTGATTGCTGTGGGCCTGTGGGGCAGCTTTCCTTTTTACCGCCGATAAGAAAATAGGTAGGCTGTACCGCAGATTTCGTGTGACGTACGGCACACTGGCACAGTCTATTAGTTTAAAGCATCTAACAACATAATGCAGTCTCCATCATCTGTGTGTCCTATTACAATGCCA
Source organism: Semibalanus balanoides (assembly GCA_014673585.1). Taxonomy (NCBI): domain Eukaryota; kingdom Metazoa; phylum Arthropoda; class Thecostraca; order Balanomorpha; family Balanidae; genus Semibalanus; species Semibalanus balanoides. The sequence continues at coordinate 13,100 of VOPJ01006751.1, read as the reverse complement.
GTCATTTATCAATGCACTTTCCATTTGCTTGAGAAGGAAGGGCCAGTGTGTGATTATCGAGCGTCATTGCAAGTATTTTTTTTAAACATTAATCAGAAGAAATAAGATTACAGTCTGTCAAATATACGTCAAATAATAATGATAAAAATAGCGATCAGCCAGTGCGGACGGAAAGCCGCAGTATCGCCGGAATAAGGCCACCCAGTGGGCAGCTCAGGTTATTGCAATAGCTGGAGTGGAGACAAACGCAGATGATCACTGGCGGATCCAGACTCTCTCCGTGTGTGTGTGTGTGTTTTTTTTTGTGGCAAAAGGTACCGTTTTTTGCTTCTTGGATCTGGGCTGGTCACCTTGTTTTGGTACTAGGGCTTAAAATGCACTTTTCGGGGGACAAAAATAACTTTTTTAGTGGATTTTTTCGTGATTTAAAACACTTCTTGAGAAAACTTTTTGTAAAAAAAGGATACAAAATGATATTCCGTAGCATATACAAATATATGTTTACCTCATACCAACTCGCAGGGGCGTCACTGATAATTCATGAGTGGAGGTTCGGCTGAAATGACGGGAAAATGTACCCCTTTTTTGCTGAGTGAGCCTTTTCAACATGTTTAATGAGGATTTCCATGTTATAGTGGGTGATAAGTTATAAAGCTTTGCGTGCGATTTATTTTCGGGTTTGCCTGAAAAACTCAGAAATATAGGCGCCACAGCCTCACAGATAATAATAGGCTAAAAATGTTTATACTTCAATTCAGCGTTACGACGAATTAAAGACGATGACCACCGATGTGACGCCGCGAAGCGGCGTGATTATTTTAGTTTTAGGTATTTGAAAACGACATATTCATGTTGGAACCAGACCTTAATTGGAGCCAAGCCTCAGGTAACCATTTTTTGGGTTGCACAGTAGGGTGTGTCATCAGTAACAAAACCAATTTGCCACAAAGAAATTCCTTGGCGCTGGAGCCCAAAAGTAACGGCATCACAAAAGTTCCTCCAGAAACTTGATTTCGTGAGGCGCGAGCCGATTCGAAATGTCGCTACAAACCGACGCCCGGCGTTGCAGTCTCCGTATGTTGAGCGCCAACGGTTGCCGCAGGTAACACCAAGCCATTGGCGGCAAGCGATGCAAAGTAACTTCGCGTATGGAAACGATGCTGCCGAGTTCTTCTGAAACTGTTACGTGTGCAAATGAGCCATTCTAAGCTCCAATAAGCAGTTCAGACTTTGGGTAACTGATTGTCCTATGGCAGAAACTCATGTGTTGTTGAGTATAAACTTGCTGTGCGAGTACGTTAGATAGTACTGCTTTTCGACTTTCACTTCTGATAAGACCAACCTCATGTGCTCAAAACAAGTATCATATCACTCACATATAATAACTCTGGAACAACTTATACAACTTTTCAGCAGTGCGGCGCTGGTCTAGATTCATTTACATGTGTTTGAAAACACGCTAGTAAAAATACACGTTAACATTACAGTGCCGATTCCTTAGGTAATGGCAATAGATATCAACAAAAAGCGTAAGCGCCACATAACCATTGAGTTGAGGCGCCCCTAAGCACAAATAGCGTAAGCATGAACATGCAAATAATACATTATATGGTATAACGTATGATAATGAGTAAATGCTTCACAATTAATACATAAACAATTAAAGTGATACGTGAAAGAAGTTTTCAAATCATTGCTATGGAATTCGAAGCAATGTGTTTTCCATTTTACTAGCATAGTTTCAGTGGTCCGATTTGCCGCTGGGCTAAAACGCGTCGGACAGAGTTCGCTTTGGACCCCGAGCTCAGCAGGTACGCAGCTGTTGCTCCATGCTAGCTGCTGACCAGGTCAACCGGTGAGATGGGCTCGTGCCCAGTATACGACTCCCTGAGTCTTAAATTCTACAAACGTTCCTCTCCCAGACCTCTCCGGCGCAGGTCTTGCCGATGAGTCCGACAAATATTTTCGGTCCCGTGGTCGTGCCGTTCCAGTTCAGCAGCAGGGGCGGAGGTTCAGCTCGTTGCCTTTTGCATCTGCAGATGAACGTAGTGACGGGTGACTCCGTTGACAGCTCAAACAGCCGGCACCGCCTTATCGTCTCGGTGTTGACGGCTGTGAGGTCGCAGCTGAGCAGCAACGGAAGAGCCCCGGATCTTCGCCATCCCAGCGATAAAACTTTGTAGTGCCGTGAGCTAACAGACATGATTCTTCCGTTGCGGACAGTCCACAGCCTCCACTCTGCGAGCATCTGAGTGACGGGCGGTTGTGGACATAGTTGCAGGCTCCGAGGCATCCTGCCCATATTCCATTTCACACCCAGGCGTGGAGAGGGCTTGCACACCGTCACCGATGCGTGATCGGCGGTAACAGAGAAGAGGCGCCGGGCGTGGCCTCATCACGGCTAGGCAAGCCTCAGGCACCGCCAAATTCTCCTCCATCAACTTTAGGAAACATCTGCCTCAGAAGGTTAAGCTGAAGTTGTCAACTAATCGCATCCTCAAAAGTGTCAGATTCCCGTTTCGACTTCAATTGTACAGACTACAGTAGGTTGAAGTACATTGCACAACATATATTGTCCAATAGATTGAAGTCGAAACGGGAATCTGACACTTTTGAGGATGCGATTAGTTGACAACTTCCAGCTTACCTTCTGAGCAGATCTGTCTTGCAGCAGATGGTGGGGAAAATCTGGCGGTGCCTGAGCTTGGCCGTGATGAGGCCATGCCGTGCATCTTCTCCCATTACCGCATCACGCCTCGGTGACGGTGTGCACGGCCCTCTCCACCACCCATGGGTGTGAACTGGATAGGGCGGGATGGCCATCGGAGCCTGCACTATGTCCCACAACTTGCCGTCATTCAGATCTCGCAGAAGTGGAGGCTATGTGATTGGTTCGCACCAGGAGATCATGTCTGTATAGCTCACGGCCTCAAAGTTTATCGCTGGGATGGCGAAGATCCTGGGCTCTTGCGTTTGCTGCTCAGCTGCGACGGCACAGCGGTCAACACCGGGACGAAAGGCGGCGTGTGCCGGCTGTTTGAGCTGGTCACGGAGTCACCCGTGCACTAGTTCATCTGCCAGCTGCACGGCAACGAGTGAACTCCGCCGCCTTGCTGCTGAACCTGACGGCACGACCACGGAGCAAATATTTTGTTCGGACTCATCGGCAAACCTGCGCCGCGAGAGGTCTGGAGAGGAACGTTGCTGGAATTTGAGACTTCAGGAGTCGTCTTGCATGGCACGTGCCCAATCTCCCGGTTGACCTGGTCCAGCAGCTAAGCATGGACCAACAGCTGCTGTACCTGCTGACCTCGGGGGTCCAAAGCGACTCTGTCCGGACCGCGTTAGCCCAGCGGCGAATCGGACCACTGAACTATTGCTAGGTAAATATGATAAACACATTGTCTTCGAATTCATAGCAATGAATGTTTTAAACTTCTTCACGTATCATTTAATTGTTTATGTATTAATTGTGAAGCATTTACTCATTATCATACGTTATGCCATATAATGTCGTAATATGGTTCATGCTTACGCTATTTGCTGATATGTATTGCCGTTACATTTAAGGACTCGGTGCTATGTAATATCTATGTGTATTTGTAAGTGCGTGTTCAGAAATACATGTAAATGGATCTAGACCAGCGCCGCACTGCGGAGTTGTACCTATAAGTTGTCCCACAGGTAATATATTGTGAGTCATATAACAGGCATGGTTTTGTTTGCAGCACGTGAGGTGTCTTAGATGAGTGAAAGTCGAAAAACAGTACTTTCTACCATACTCGTACAGCAAGTTTATACTCAACACATAAGTTTCTGCCATAGAACAATCAGTCAGCAATGTCTGAACTGCTTTTGGAGCTTAAAGACACATTTTCTCCATGTATCAGTTTCAAAAGAGCTCGACAGCACTCTTTTTCATACGCGAAGTTATTTTGCATCGCTTGCCGCCAATGACTTGGTGTTACCTGCGGCGGCCAGTGGCCCTCAACATACGGAGACTGCAACGCCGGGCGTCAGTTTATAGCGACACTTCGATCGGCTCGCGCCGTCTACGAATTCAAGTTTTCTGGGAAGAACTGTTTTATGATGCCGTTTACTTGGGGCTCCAGCGCCCAAGGAATATCTTTGTTCAGTCTGTTCCAAGGAGGAATCACCCCCTCCGATGACACACCCTTATTGCACAGCTCACTCTCAATTATGATGGCAAATTTTTGAAATGAAAGATGTTTCATACACATCAGCCTCGGGTTGTAAATCACGATGACCGGTGGCAGTCAGCACTCAAAAGTAGGTACAAATAACATTAATAACTATACCTTTACCTACCTACATCTGTACCAAATTATAACAAACAACCGGTAATAGTGCACAGGCGCGGATCAAGGATTTCGGTCAGGGGGGGGGCGTAATGCAAAAACTTTCGCCCTCCAGGCGCGCCCTGCGGGACCCGTCTCAGGGTGGGGGGCGCCCAAGCGCCCTCTTGATCCGCGCCTGGTGCAAGTGGTTTGAAAGCAGCAAGGCTGAGGCAGAAATACTTTTCCGCACATAACAGGTCCATGTGGATCTGGAAGAGCCTAGTGGGAGATGACTTGGGGACATGGTCGTGGTCTGGTCCCCACTATTAGCTCTTCGGCCCAGAAAGTTGGACACCGCTGGAGCAGCTTCCGGGTGCCGATGTCCGGGTCCTTGCGTTTGCGTCGCCTTTCGGAACTCGGCAGGCTAGCTAGCTTAACATGTAGCCCGCTTGGAAGTTAATATTATATGAAGGGAGTGGAGTGGGTCCTGTGGCCAATATTTACTGTTAAGGAGAGCCTTTGTCAGACACTGCGTGAAATTTATTTATCCATTTTCTTAATTTGTATAGCAATTGCGAAAATTGTGTAAGGCCACGAAGCGGCGCGATTTTTTCTCCGTTTTTTACTGTGAATAGCAGGATTTTGACCGCTGCTAACTCAATTTTTTACGATAAGATGTTATCTTTTCCCGAAAAGTTGCTAACTTTCTCAGTTTTCTCCTAACATTAGGGGTGTCATTTTCTGAAAATGATTGGGGCAATACTAACCTTATAAATTAGTATTCCATTCTTACCATGCAACGCCATATGCCTAATGCTGCAAGTTTGAAATCATTGGGGGGCCTGGTCCTGGCCCCTAAAAGTATACAAATCGACACCTATGCCTAGGATCAGGTTTTTCACGTTCAGCAGGAAACGCGCGGGGATACTTGTATTGAATGCCCCCAGACTCCAGCGGGTGTGGAGACATTTGCCCCTGATGCCACCCCTCCCCCTGGATCCGCCCCTGCCCCTGCCCCTGGATCCGCCAGTGCAGATGATCACTAAGTAGCCGGCCATTTTCTGCATAGCTCTCTCGATTGCAAACTTAAATAATTACGGGCCCTCAATACAAAGACCTTGTCTGCCATCCAAAATCCTGGCATTCTCTAGAAGCCAGTCTTCAATGCGGAAGTCGAACTAATACCTCAGTTAGCATGCCCTTCTATGAACTATATAACGTTCACATGGTGCAGCAACTACTAAAAGACGACTTGAGGTCAATACCTATTCACTCCGTCCAGTAAGTTTGAAACCATTAATTTGCAATGTTCCAGAGACTCGGCAAGACCATGAGTCTCACCAGGGGCGCAGCCAGACCTTCGACAAGGGGGGGGGGGGGCACGACATCCTTAGGGCCCCTCAGCAAAGGGCCCACGATAAAAATAGTGCGAAAATCAAAATCTCCCCGGATTTAGGTCAATATGTTTCAGCCCCCAAAAAGTCGCGAAAGGACACCACCGATTATTTTTTAGTGAAATCGGGCCTGGGGGGGGGGCGTGCCCTTTGCCCCTGCTCGCCTGTGTCTCCGCTCTGTTCGTGTGTGTTGAACCTGTCAGAAGCTTATTCCCGGACGCTAAGCTTGGCTATCCGATATCGATATCGATCAAAACGCGAACGCATTTTGGTTCATTTCTCTCGGAATGGAAAGTGTTACTCTCCTGCACTTGGACACTCTGACCAAGACCAGGTGACCGCTCCACGAGCGATAAGCCATCCCCCTCCCCCCTACCTCTGCACACTCCATAATCCATATCAATATACGTGTCCGCCTGCCGAGCTAGCCCGCCTCCCGACCGGCCGCCGCGCACGTGTCACACTGCCCGCCTGTGACGTCATTGTAGTGACGTCATCGTTCTAACGTCACCCGCGCCGTCCCCGGCCGCTGATTGGTCGGTGGGCCAGCCAGCACGGCGGCGATAGGCTATCGGGCGCGCGTGGCCGGCCGGCCGCCAGATTCGCGCCATTCGCGTCGGATGGCAGATGTGGTGTTGTGCGCGCGCGCCGGACGTCCGCCACTGAGCAGCGTGATCAAGATGGCAGCGATGACGGGCCTGGCGCTGGTGGGAGCCGTGCCGATGACGGCTGAGGATCAGGAGAGGTCTCGTCTGATGCCGTTCGTCCATCAGCTACTGAGCAGCGAGCTAGTGAGGAGGGTGATCGACCACTGGACGCCGCCGGAACCGCCCCTTACCGCCGACGCAGGTTAGTGGAGAGCGCCGTGTGCGCCGAGCAGCCGTTCTGTTGTGACTTATTGATGTCTTTGTTCTCGTGGTGTAGGATATATGCCGAGTCGATGCCGTTTCGTGTAGTTGCGTGACTCACTTCCGCTGCTGGAGGAAGCCGTGAGATGCCGGAAATTCCTGATGCTCACGGCTGGAGAGCTTTGTGCAGCGTTCGTGAGAAGACGTCACGGGCCGTTCCGGCGTCGACGGCAGCGGCGTTATGGTATTATGCGGCTGAAACAGCTGGCACAGTGTAGTCTTCACTGCGGCTGCTCTGTGCATGGACAGCAGTGTCAAGTGGGTAATTAAATACCGGCCAGTCACGGCACATTCTGTGGAGACGGAGGTGTGGACCTTCCTGCAGTCGAATGAGTGTTTTCCGGTCCATCCGTCACCTGGTAGCTGTTCGTGCCGGGCTGGCATCAGTTTGCTGATCGTTAAATTCCAGTTCCCGTGCAAGAGACAAATAAATCAGCCTCATTACAGTCAATACAATCCAAGTCGTTCAGTATAACAGAGCATAGGAACACCTGTGCTGGGCTGCCGTCGGCGTTTCCCGGGCCCCGACCCGAACATGTCCGGGCCTGTCGTGTGCAGCCGGGGTGGCTGACGAAAAGTGCCCGGATGTTGCACTGGACAGTGCTACGTCCGGTCTCTGGGCGCCTCCAGAAGGCTCCGGTTTGTCGTCTAACGGGACTGATTCCGAGGGTGACGGCGGTGGCGGGAGGCCGCCCGCGCGGCGTGGGTAGCGCTCTTCACGAGCGGCTCGTGGCGCAGGGTGAGTCACAGCTGTCCCGCTATCTGCTGCTGTTGACACTGAAATCGAGAGTATCGGGGTCACATGCTGCGCACCTGGAGCCACTTGAACCGGTCCACCTGACGCAGTCACGGCGTCAGCGCCGTATAATCATGGCAGTTGCGGCGCCCTCAGACAACATTCATTATCAACAGTTCCGGCATAGGTGATGTTGCCTCAGGGCGACAACTCGTCCGACATCCCACATCCGACATACCACATCCGACATCCGACATCCGACATCCACATCCGACATCCCACATCCCACATACCACATACCACATCCCACATCTGGCCGACAGTTGTGTCGCTGATGACAATTTGTGCACTTATATCATAGCACACGATATGAAATAGCGTTTTCGCCAATGCATACGAATGCGAATAGTTTCGCTATTGATTCTGCTCGGGGTGACCCTGACTAGTGACTACTTAGGCGGCCCTTATCGATTAGTTCCTGCTGTTTGGCCGGGCGATCACGTGAAACACTTGACTGAAAATACACTGAGATTGGGAGATACCCATGGACGCCTAGGACTCGTGGCNTTGCAGTGGCGATGCCGGATATATTAGGCAGCTGAAATGTCAGCGAGAGCCTGACGCTCTGCACTTCTCTGCCTCCGGCGCCGGCCGCAGCGCGGCGGCGACCTGCCGCATGCAGAAGCATCGGCGCCGAGGCGATTTGGAGCCAACGCTCGGGCGCCGATCGGCTTCGCCTTGCGCCCTCGATGCGCCTCCGCCCACTCCGCACCGAAACTTGCACCTTCCGCGCGACATTGAAGTGCTGTCACACCCGCTCAGAACAATCGGTAAGGATGACTCATCCACACTCTCATCAGAGTCCAATGATACACTCAGTCAGCCTGGAGTCACCAAATCCACATCACCACTCACCAGTGGACACTCACTGTTCACACTGCTTGTCCACACTGTTCGAAAATCGCTTTAATCAAGCCATTCACGGCCAGCACGCACCGCACCCAGCCTCAGTCCGCCGCCGACGCAGCGCGCCCGCTCACCGGCGGCATTCAGGCACCGGGGCGGAACCGCTCCGACCCAACCAAGGTCACGCGCCGACTGATCAATGAACGTAAACTAAGGAACAAATTGCCACTAATAATCGATTCTGGCTGACACCCGACCACCCCCCCCCCCCTAACACACCAGTAACAGCATTGGACTGAGGAGCGAAAATGATTAAATTACTACCACTACGCTCACCCGCTGAAAAAAATCTGGCTACTGTCTGCCTTACCATAAATCCATATAAGTTTTTTTCTCCGATTGCCCCCAAGTGAAAATTCCTACCGAGCCCTGCTTCCTACCCACCTACCCACCATTGTGGAGATTACTACCACTGTAGTAGCGGTAGCACTACAGCACAAAAGCGAAATTGGATAAGTGGGAGTTGGCGGTAAGCAAATTCATAATGCAAAACCAATCGGGGAAGACAGGATTATGATGGGAATTGGGATGCTGAACAAATATTAGCTCTCAGTAAGTAGCAGGATCAATAACAAAACAGTAGCATTAAAAATAGTTATAATATGCAGACAAAATAAAAAGATGGAATATAGCCCTTGCTCATGTTAATGATACAAGAAATGCGAAGAAAAATATTAAATCAACAACAAAAAACCTTTATTTCGCCTTACGGCTTCTTCAGGGCGGCTTCTTCAGCCCTGAAGAAGCCGCAAGGCGAAATATATATTTTTTGTTGTTGATTTAATATTTTCTTCGTCAAATTTGTATCATCATAACATGAGCAAAGGCTATATTTTCAATCTTTTTCTATACACATTACACAATGCTCATCACAGCCATCCAATATACATGGCAGACATAATAATTGCAATTTTTGTGGGTACTTGTGGGTAGCTGGCAGCCTATATGGTCATGTGGGTAGTGGTGGGTAGTTGAAGGGGTTTGCGGGTCGGCGTCGGGTAGCCACAAGCCTAAAAGTGGCACCTCTAATGTGTTTCTTCGATTAATAAACAGACCCCCCCCACCCCCACCCACCTCACCAACCCACCCTAAAGCTCCCTTGCTGATTTGTAAATGCACCACTGTCTATGATCTAATGCGTATACAATAGTTAAAAATATAATAAACAAATAAACAAATAAACCCATCATATCCACTCATGTTTAGCTACACAGTATGTAACGAAAGCAAATGGATGCAATTTCGCAACAATCTAGGTACATTCACGACGCGCAGTCAGCATGTCATGAAATGAGTCCTTAATCATAATGGAACGGTGGATCACACGGTAACGAGGGACAAGGAACGTCATGTCATAACGGAACGGAAAACGGGTTGATGGACACAACGGGACGGAACTGGAATGTTTCAAACGGGAACGGGAACGGAACGGAACGGAAACGGAACGGCAACGGGAAACGAACGGGAACGGACGAACGGAACGGAACGGAACGGAACGGGAACGGAACGGGAACGGAACGGGAACGGAACGGGAACGGAACGGGAACGGAGCGGGAACGGAACGGGTTTGGCAACAACCTTCGATTTCTGTAAAAAATACTTGTTTTGATCAATTAGAACACGAGGCAACGAATTTGGTGCTTGTTGATATAACGCGTCTCCTTCAAAGTCAAAATCAAGGTCAAACGACGGAGAACATACAAAACGCAAAATGTTACCGATCGATTTTCTTTATTTTTAGCTCAAATGTATCTCAGGGCAAGGTCTATCCGCACATCGAAAATCAGTAGGTAGGATCAAGGTCCAACTTCAAGGTCAAAATCAAGGTCAAAGGAAACATCAAGGTCAAAGGTCAAAGAAAACAACAGCAAAAGCACCAAATGTTACCACTAGTTTTCATTCATTTTTGGCTCAAATCAAGGCAAGGTCGCACATAGTAAATCTGAAAAATCAATATCCAACTTTAAGGTCAAAATATAAAGGTCATAGGATGGGGAACAGTTAAAGGGCCAAAAGTTACCACTCAATTTGCTTTACTTTTGGCCCAAATGTAGCTCAGGGCAAGATAAAAATCAGCATGTAGAAAAACAGCAAAATCAAGGTACAATTACTGCAAGGTAAAAAATAATGTCAAAGGACGAGAAACAGCATAAAAGTCAAAAGTCGGCGACCGATTTTCTTCATTTTAGGCTCAACATGTAGCTAAGGGCAAGGTGAGAAAAATAAATGCTCAATTTCAAGCTCAAAATCAAGGTGAAAAGAACGTTCACTTAACATAGCGACCCAGCCACTTATTCAGCGGCGACGACCTCGAATTTAAAAATGACATGAATAGACCTTAATTTTGCTTATTTTGCTGAATTTCTAGACCCAGCCCTGAGCTATATTTCACCCTTGCCCTGAGCTGTATTTGAGCTAAAAATAAAGAAGATCGAGCGGTAACTTTTTGCCTTTTTGATGTTTCCCATCATTTGACCTTGATCTTGACCTTGAAGGAGACGTGCTGTGCTATATAAAACATAAACACCAGATTCGTGGTCCTCGTGGTCTAATGGATCATATATTACATTTTTAAAGAAATCGGAGTTCGTTGCTAAATAAGTCGCGTAATAAGTCGCCATATGCACGGACATGGATTTCGCTTGCTTATGCAATATGCATTGATAGCTGATTTAATGCGGGGGCAGATTCTGCCCCCCCCCCCCGAGATCACGAGAACCGCTGCGCCGATTTCGATGGGACGATCACCATTCGATTCGTCGTGACGAAATATTCCTTTTTAGTACCCGAAATTGCTTTTTGTTTACAAATGGGGGCAGGGGCAACCCAAAAATTATGTGTTTTTTTCGAGGTCATTGCGGCCATGTGATTCAACCGATTTTCATGCACAAAACGTTTTTGAGCTTCCAATATCATGGCCTTTAATATATAAAAAGGACAAGTACAAAAATTAAAAAATCATAGGCGTACTCAGGGATGAAAAATGAGGTCATTTTTATAAATAAATAAAAAATGTGCTGTTCGTGAGTGATTGGTACGATAGGAACATCACATGTGGGCTTTGTTGCCAGGGGGGCGCAGCCAGGGGGGAATTTGGGGAAAATCCCCCCGTCGCGACTCAGAGGGGCCATCTTGGGTCTGAAGGGGGCCCATCTCGGGTCTGAAAGGGGACAATCGTGGACTCGTGGATCTCATGTCGGCCTGAGGGACCTGCCGGCTGAAGGAGCCTCGTCGGCTTTGAGGCCCTCCGCGTCAACCTGAGGGGCCCCCGGTCCGGCATCAGGCTCTCTGCGCTGAAGCCCTCATCGCTGAGGGGCTCTTTGTCCGCATGAGAGGGCTCTCTTCGTCTAAGGGCCTCTGTCGTCTGAGGCCTCTGTATCTGAGGCCCTCTATCGGTTGACGTGGGCCTTGTCAATCGTATGAGGCTTATATAGCCCTGTTATCTTGAGAGCCGTCTGTCGTTACCTGCAGGGGCCTGGTCGGCTGAGCGGGGCCTCGGTCACCTGAGGGAGCCCCTCGGACGACAAGAGGGGCCCTAATATCGCTAGGGCCTTTTCGTCTGAAAGGGCCTCTGTGTCTGAGGACCTCTGCGGCATGAAGGACCTCGTCGGCTTGAGGGGCCCTCGGGTCGACCGTGAGGGCCGTCGTCGCATCTAGGGCCCTCTGCCGTCGAAGGGCCCTCATCGCTGGGGTCCTGGCGGCATAGGGCTCTCTGCGGCAAGGGCCCTCTGTCGCGTCTGAGGCCCCCCTGTCAGTCTGAGGCCCTCAGCGTTGAAGGGCCCTCTGTAATCTGTAGGTCTTATATAGGCTCTGTTAGTTTAGAGCGTCTGTCGCCCTGAGGGCCCTGTGTCGGCTTGAGGCTTCGCACCTGAGGGGCCTCGTCGGCATCAGGGGCCTCTGCCGTCCTGAAGGGCCTTATCGGCCTGAAGGCCACTTGTCGGCATGAGGCATCTCTGTCGGTCTAAGGGGCCCTCTGTCGGTCTGAGGGCCCTCTGTCAGTCTGAGGGGGCCCTCTATCGGTTTGAAGGGGCCCTCTGTCAATCTGATGAGGTCTTATATAGGCCTCTGTTAGTTTGAGAGGCCGTCTGTCGTCCTGAGGGGGCCCTGTGTCCGGGCTGAGGCCCTCGGCCGACCCTGAGGACGCCTCGTCGACCATGAAGGCCCTATGTCGGTCAGGACCTTGTGTCTGAAGCGGTCCCTTCTGTGTCTGAGGGGGCCCTACTGTCGGTTGAGGGGCCTCTGGTTATCTGACTAGTCTTAAAAGGCCTCTTGTTTTCAGTCCTCGTGTCATCCGAGGGCCCACTGTCGGAAACGCCCTCTAGAGCCTAGGAGCTTGTTGGTATAGAGGGCCTTGATCGCCTAGGTAGCCATTTGTCAGTTTGGAGTTGTCTTATCGGTCGAGAGGCCCTCTGTAGGTCTGAGGGCCCTATGTGTGAATGAGGGACTCTCTGGTGGCCTGAGCTTTCCTCGGCCAGCTTGAAGGCCCCCTTATACCCGACGGGGCCCTCTGTCAGCCTGAAGGTGCCCTCTGTCAGCCTGAGTGGCCCTGTGGTGGCCTGAGTGACCCTGTGGTGGCCTGAGTGACCCTCTGGTGGCCTGAGGGGTCCCTCGGCTATCTTAAGGGGCCCTTTTGATCGACCCGACGGGGCCCTCTATTGGCCTGAGGGGGGACCTCAGTCGGCCTGAGGGGGTCTATGTAGGCCTTAGGGGCCCTAGGTCGGCATGTGGGGCTCTCTAGTAGCCTGAGGGGTCCTCTAACCACCTGATTGAGCCCTCGATCAGCTTAAGGTGGCCCTTG
>VOPJ01006750.1:0-17544 GCA_014673585.1 Semibalanus balanoides | reverse complement strand
TCGGAAATAATACCTGATGCTACGTAGAATAGCCTCGTTAAGAGCTTTCGAACGCTTTGTTAGCGTCTTTCTAGCCCTTTCAGTTTGTGAGTAAGATGATGTCATTTTGACCCTTTTAGTTTTTGAGTAAGATGATGCCATTTGGACCCCCCCCCACACACACACACACCAACATAACGAACACATTAGGTTGTGTTCCTGAGGACTAGGGTACTAGGTGGGAACACATTCACATTCACAAGCACATACAAATTCATTGAAACATATATACATCTAGGTGGGAGCCCATTCACAATACACACATTCTGACCTCTCCCCCCTCCCACACCTGAACTGACCTGTTGTGTGGACCATGTCTGCTGTACTGACCTGTTGTGTGGACCATGTCTGCTGTTCTGATCTGTTGTGTGGACCATGTCTGCTGTACTGACCTGTTCAGCGGCGGCTGGGTGACACGTCCTGCCTCATGCCTCCGAGTAGTCCTTGCCCTTGTGACCCAGTCTCCTGGCGAGGTCGCACATGACCTCGCTGAAGATGCTGGCGTCCATGTTCTGGCCGACCATGTAGAGCAGGAACCAGTCACCGATCCGAGACTGTCGGATGATGACGTTGATGGCGTCGCGGCTGACCAGCCGCAGACGCACGTGTAGAAAATAGGCGCGCACGCGCGGACTGATCATCAACACTATGCGGAAGGCGTTGTTGATGAGTGTCAGGCCGGCCAGGCCCAGGAACCAGAACCAGAGGAACACGTACAGCTTCTCGTTGACGATGTTAAGCGGCAGGATACAGAGTACGTCCATCACCTCGATGTTGCTCGAGGGGCCGTACTTGCGGAACGTGCATTTGGTCATGCGCGGGAAGACCCAGATGAGCGGGTCTATGCGGTCCTCGGGGTCCTGCTCTGAGTAAGCGATCACGTCCAGGCCGAGCGTCATGAACGCACCATCGAAGAACCGGTTCATCAGGAACACCTGGCCTGCAAACGATAGCATGGCTTTAGAGCAAGTCTGGACGATACGATCTAATTTTATATCAGCGTGATGACGGTATAGTTTGGAAACAGACTGGAGCAGACTGCTGCCTCTTCAAATCAGACTGGAGCAGACTGCTGCCTCTTCAAATCAGACTGGAGCAGACTGCTGCCTCTTCAAATCGCTTAGCTTTCAAGCTTCTGACGATATAAGTTACCACACATTTGCACCGCAGTACGATCAGTAATACTACTAATCAGCAGCAATCAGCTCACACCGCAGTCCCGATCCCTGCACTGCAGTGGATAATCCCGCAGCGGACATCTCCGCCCTCCGGCACTTGGCACGTGGCCAACATCAACTCTACCGGAAATGACGTCACCCGCGGATAAACGCCGATGACTGAAGCCCATATTCGTAATGGCGTGCGACCATTCGGCAGCAGAAGTGACAGTTTTTAGATTGGCGGCGACCCCGATGAGAAATGGTGTGCTCCCCGCGGCGCAGCGGATTAGTCACGCCGCAGCTCCGGTGATCAGTCCTCGCGACACACATTTCGCATTACCCGCACTAAGTGAGCGACTTAGGGCTTCTACAGGGGAAGAAATGAAACAAATATGTCGCCGCTCTCCCTCGCCAGTCATATACCAAACGAGTCCCGTGGGAGATCGCCGCTCTTTTTCACACCGCCAACACTTGTCGACATGTAGATGCTAGGACTTCTGGAGGACCATCGGGGCGCGGCTGGTCGCTGACTAGAGTGACCATCCGGCAGATGAGTCGCTGACTGAAGTGACCATCCGGCAGAAGAGCGCCCTCCCTGCCGCCGTCGGCCCACGGTTGGCGCTGACAGGATGTTATGATGGCCGGGGGCCGTTTTCAATAAATCGGCGCGGCGCTGGCGGCAGGCGGTCGGTTTACACGTGCCCGGCTTTGTCGGCCGCCGTCCAGAGGCGTCAGCCGACACAGCCCGTCACGTGTAAACAGCCCTCAGATCGCCGGTCCGGGCCGCGCCGTCAGAGCCGCGCCGGATCCCACCAGACGTCCGTCACTTCCAGCGCCACCTCTGCCGATCCTCTCTCTCTCTCTCTCTCTCTGAGCGGTGACCACCGTCCGCAGTGATAATGGACTGATCAATTAGGTGCTGTGGAGAGCGGTGGCGGCGGGGCAGGGGCGGCCCGGACCGGACGGGGCAGGCGCGTGCCACCTCTCCCCTCGGGCATGGCGGCTTAGATCACACAGACAGAGAGAGCTGTCGCCGCCGGTGAGCGATGGCAGCACACGCCGGACGTCACCGCGCCGGCCGCTTCCCTTTCAGCAGATTGCTGCTATCAAAGGTGGCCGAGGGGCGTGGCACGGCGCGCGGCGGGGGCCTAGCTGGCTGGCTGCCGTAGGCAAGGCCGGGGTGCTGCCTGGCCTGAGCGCTGTGCCGTGGGCACTGGCGGGGTGCGGGCCTTGGCCTGGCTGCCGATGGCAAGTCCGGGGCGTGCTGGCCTGGCCTCGGGTGCGTGAGGGCAAACTGGGCCGGGGTGCGGGCCTGGCTGGCTGCGACTAGGGCAGCGGGGTGCTGGCCTGGCCTGGGGGTACGTGGCACTGGGCCGGGGGCCGGGGTGCGGGCTGGCCTGGTCTGCCGCTTAGGGCAAGGCCGGGGGCGGGCCTGGCCTGGGTGCCGTGCGGCACTGGCCCGGTGGGTGGCCGGGCCTGGCCTATTTACTTCACGCAACCGATCCAACGAGATCGGGGCTATTCTAGGTGCAGGTCATAAGACATAAAACAGTTGATGCGGTCAGCGATACTCGCACACGCGCACTCACACACATACCAGTCACGCACCGAGGTTAAAACAATAACAATCATCACATGTTAAATCACCCTTGTGTCTGCCCATTATGTGCTTACGCAGCTCGGTCTTAAACTTGGGGTGTGGCTGAGGTCACGAATAGTAGCGGGCAGGCTTGTTAAAAGCGTCACAATCAGATACAAGAAGCGCCGCCTTCCCGCTCTGTGCGGATCAGCTTGGTGTTCTGCAGTTGGTCGCACTGCCTGGTTTCGCGATGCGTGAACATCATGTCGTTGATACAAGATGACTATGAAGGAACTCGGGCTGCGATGTGGCGCTACTAAAATGCGTTTCAACAGGTCAGAGAATGATAAAGATACATGTTGCCAGCGTCCAGCCAACTCGAGCTGTCTTAAAACGTCGCTGATGTGATCAAACTTCCTACGGCCTGAGATCACACGTGCTGCGAAGATTGAGCAGCTTCTGCAGGCGCCGGCGTCTGACCGACGTTACATGTTTCCGTACACACAAATTGCAATAGCGGACTAGCGACCGGTGGACGAGACCTGAGACTAGTTTTGGTGAGGTTCGACCTGAGGCAGGCTGTGCCTACGGCTGAGACCGCCTGGCTGCCGTAGGGCAAGGCCGGGGTGCTGGCCTGGCCTGGGTGCCGTGGGCACTGGGCCGGGATGCGGGCCTGGCTGCGTGGCACTGGCCGGGGGTTGCGGGCCTAGGCTGAAGTGTGGCACTGGGGGGTTGGCCTAGCCTGAGTGCCGTGGCACCTGAGGCCGGATTGGTCCCGGGTCACAGCTGCCTGCCTGTACGCCGGCCGCGTGTTGGCACGCGCTGACCGTTGATTCACCGGACTGAGCGGCTGCCAGCTATACTGGCTGGTCACTGAGCAGGGCTGAGTTGGAACGAGATGATCAGGGCTGAGTCGTGACGAGATGAGCAGGGCTGAGTCGTGACGAGATGAGCACGAGCCCGGGACTGATTGCGGTTGAGTGGTGTTCGGGCTGGACTGATCGGCTGTCGCTGCTGGCAGTGACGGGCAGAAACACGGGTGACCTGCGCCTTCCTCCTCCTCATTCTTCCCCTGAAGGTGGACATGACCGATCCGTCCCAGACTCGACTATTGGGGGGAGGGGGCAGTGTCTTATAAGTGGACGGCGATCTGGCACCGTATTTGATACAGTGCCAGAGGTGGTGACAAGCTCGATAATCCGCTGATTCGGTAGATACCGAGCCCCATTTATTCAGCTAACTACCACCAGACGGCAGACACCTCACTACGCCGAAAATGTTATACCATTTAGCTGCGCTTATGGCTTGGCTTCACCCTATTAGTGCCAGGGGCGGGGGCAGATTCTGCCCACCTCTCATGCTTTTCATGGATATCTCCGGAACTGTTTAGAGTAGGCTCATGAGTTTTGGGTATTTTCCTAAAATTTATCTTACATCTGGAGTTGAAATTTTGAGTTCTTGACTTGAACACGGGCGGTTACAGGGCCCAGTTTTGTGTTTTTTTTTTCTCGGCGACATTTAGCGATAATACGGAGATGCGATCTTCATGGCTTCTGCCTAAATGCCTGAAGTATGAAGAAGTTACATAGGTTTACGGGGATTGAAACAAGTTCAAATTAGTTGATGTTAATGATATATAAAATAGTTTTTACGGCAGAGGCGGTTTTAGGTACTTGAAAAGGGGAGGTTTCCAAAAAGTATGCAATGCGTAGCTTAGCTGGCAGTCAATAAAGATATGTAATGTGCGTTTATAGCCATGAAGATGCTAAAGATAGTTCTTCCTTCTTTTATTTGCATAATTTAATACATCTTGAGTTTCAAGGGCGTGCTCAGACACCGAAAAAGGGGGGTTAACTAGCATGGTGATTACGATATGCCAGTGATTACGGCGCAATAGACAGTTAGTTGAGAATGATGTATGCACATATGAGGCCAGGAGAGGGAATGAAACCATTTTATTGCAGGGGAACGCTCAGAAAAAAACGGGTCACATCATTGCCAGTAAACTAAGATGCCTGGGCCTACAATGACATAACTTATTGCAGTTTTCCGATGAAATTCGCACCAGAAAGTCAACATTATAGGATAGGGGGAGAGTGGGGTAAAGCACCGGGGCAAGGCGAACCACCCACTTAGCTGCTTTTTTAATAGAGGAATCTTTCTGCAACTTTTTCACTAATAGTGCATGATGTGGACACACTTCCGAACGCCACAGCTCGGCGATCGACGTTGAAAGTTTTCGTTCCAGATGTCAAAAATGCATTTTCTTACTTCTGTTCTAATTCCAGTGTTAATGGAAATGATCCAAATAGCTGCGGTATACCCTGCAATAGCTGCCAATAGCCCTGCAAAATAGCTGCAAAAAGCTGCAAAATAGCCCGCAAAAATAGCTGCAAAATGCCCACATTAACAATTCTTTAAGTGTTTTGAAACACAATTGTATAGTTGTGACTTGTAAATGTGCCGTAGCAATAATCAGTAATTTTGGCGTGGTCGGCTGAAATGCTACCAAAGTGAAATTATGGGCTGGGCAAGTGGACCAGGGTTGGTCGCTTTTGCTCCCTATTCACGTGATTGTATGTATTTGTATCTTCAATATGGAAAGCCGCATTACAATTTTTCAAAGCGAATTGCTTAACCGCGCACTGAGGGTCGCGCGAACACGAATGCCAGGGGGGGGTTGATTTCCGCCCCCGTGAGATCTGCCAAAAACTACCAACGTAGCGACAGTCCGCGAAACGGCATTTAGATAGCTCTAGGCAAGCCTATCGAAAGTATTTTCCAGTGTTTTCTTGGATAGAGTACAATATGCAGGTCACAGTGCGTCACAAAGCGTCAGTTTTCCGTTTAGGACTCTTTAGGAACTCTTTTCAGAACCCCCAATTATACTCGGAAAATATTGATAGCTAGAGCCAAAACAATTAGAGAGACAATCGAATAGCCATTGAATTTGCAATCGCATGTATGTCCTCAAAATTGATCTCAATCAATAGTTCTAGGCCCAGAGGTCATTGAAAGGCTTCAAACATACTGTTTTTAGCAAACAGTTTTTCGGTAATAGCAGTACCTAGAAAGATAGGGTAAGATTTTGACGCTCGATGTTATGCCATTGATGCGCTTTGTAAACTATATACGTTGATCCTGGGAGTCAACTTTCAATTTGACCTAAAGTCAAGGTCATTGTCGTGACCCAGGTAGGTCATGTTGCATATGGGGCAACGCCGGCCAGACTAGACGAACACATGGATGGCAACTAATCGTCTCTATCTATTTTCTATCAAGAGTTTAGCCAAATCATTGACCTGATGACCTTTCAAGATTTTGAAACCTTCGAGGTTGAACTATGTAAAAGGAAGATTCCCAACTGCACCCCAAAAAAAACAATTTTTTGGCCCCACCTTGATCATTAGAATTAGCTAAAATAGCATTATCGAAAGAATTAGCCTGATCCAATTCATATTTTATGAAGGGACATTTGCTTTATTTTCCCATTCACTGATAATGGGTGAGGTCACGAAATTGACCTGACCTACTTGGTCACGATACGAAAAATCCGAGATATACGACATTGTAGGTACTGATATTCTTATGAAATCTTGCATAGTTTCTAAACGTATTTAAAAAAGACTGTGGCTTTGGCGATACGAACGAAAACATTTTAAGGTTGAGGTCACCTTGACATGGACTTGTGACCGACCTGAGATACCTCAAGTCAAAAACTTTTTACAAAGTGTGAGTAATTGATGCACCAATAGGTGTACGAAATTTGCGGCGCTAGCGCGCCGCCGTTTTTCGCTACTCCTGAAAACCTGAGGTGGGGGCGGAAATCAACCCCCCTGCCAGTCGCGCGGGTTAAGTATGTTCCTGTTGTTATCGAGTTATAAGGTTTTGGAAAACGCTCGAAGTGCAGAGCATAGCTGTATTAATGCCATTTATAGAGAGTTACAGGATGTTTGACAGGGTTATTTACAAGTACATGGTATTGTTTGTATCAATACATTGACTCCAGTATTTGAGCGACGAGGTCCTGTAAAATGAAGGAATAAATATCGCAAATAAACATTTATTTAATCGAATAAGGTGTGGTGGTCCACTTTGCCCCGCATTTTTTTTCGCCTAAAACATGTGTTCGGTTATTCGGTGTCAAATTACGCAAATTATTAACAGTTCCAGATAAAATTCATCCGAATATAAGTCAAAGCTGAAACACGAATCTATCCTTTGAACACATTTGTTGATAGTTTCCGGTTGCCACTAAAAAAATATGTGACGTTATTCCTTAGCTAGTCCGCTTTACCCCACTCTCCCCTAATAGGCGAGTCCAGGTAGGGTAAAAAGTGGGTAACCAATGTGAATTGAAATTGCAAGTAAAGTAGCCACTGTTGACTAGTTAATGTTATAATAGCGGGAATTAATCCTATCAAAAGGTCTTGCGGCTCCCAAATTTGGATCTAGGGTACGCCTATGATGAAGTAAAACATTCAAAACGGAACTGGTTATGATCAGTATCTTTTTTATATTACTTGGTAGCAGCATGACTGCGGTTAATATTTTTTATGTTTGGCCTCCCTTTTTCGGTAACCTGGCATCGCCTATGGCAAAAAACATGCTTTATAACTGTTGTGTCCGATGTAAAAGTAATGAACCATTGCATTTATCCAGAAAAAAACATGAAAAAACGTTTGAAAAAACATAAACTACGTTTTTACTTTAACCCCCAATTTAGTGACCTGCACACGACTATGATTTTGATATTTTCAAAAATCTTCATATTATATCAATTTCCTACTCAATATCTGTCGATCCCTATTAGTTGCCCTAAAATTGAATGATACACATGACAGCTGTGTTGGATCAAAATACCTCTATTTTTGTAGTTTTTTGTCTCCTGTTGCTCCCTTATACAATTTTTGGCATTCATTTTTTAATGTTCATTGTGTTAAGGGGGAATCGAACACCGTTTAATTTTTGAAAATCGAATGGGTAGATCTCGAGATCTCCGGGGGCCGAATCCGCCCCCTGCCACTTATAGGGGTAGCCAGGAGCCTGCCACTAATAGGGTTAACGCCGCTTCCCTCGCCCCCAGTCAATGGTGTTCAGATCAGACCCTAGTCAATGCCGGGTTAATCATTATTCAATAAACATTTTGTATAACTCAATCTGAAGTTTTGACTTGAGAGCGATGTCAGAAGGCGCGCAAACAGGATTTTTGAAAGGGAGGAGCACGACCTCAAGGGGGCCCCGTCGTAACACGAGACGAGGGGGCCCCACCTACTTATGTGGACCCAATGAGGACTCCTGCACATATAAAGCAATATTGAGAAGCAGCACACCAGGAAGAAAGTCAGTATGGTGATGTTTCTATATCCGAACCTAAAAGCGTAGGAGAGGAGGCTGCGATTGTGCATGCCTTGCGTAAACAGTGAGTGGCATTGATCCTAATCACACTGAGCCGTACGCGGAAACTCGAAAACCCAGTCCCGGGTATGCTATTATTCCGATAATTAGCAGTGCTTGAAGGTCATAACGATGATTAAGGGTAACCAATTTTGAAATGGATGATAAAATGAAATCCTCGAATAAAATGATGTTCTTTAAAATAAAAAACGCAGACTGAGTTCCTGCAATACCAAACAAATCCGTTGTTTTGCTTTTGGATGGTCATAACGATGATCCAGGCTCACCAGTCTTGTTAAACGACTGACGGAACCGCATAAAACGAATCGAATTGTGTCTTGAAAGAAAATCGTCCCAGCCGTTCCTAAGGTTTATACGTTAGGTAGGTGTTTTTTGTGTGCTTTTTTGAAGATCATAATGTCACGATAATCGGGGCAGCGTTTTTATTCAAATGTAGTCCGAATGTTTTGTATGAATGGATTTTCGAAATCAGGGGCCGCGCTGAGCAGAGCTTGTTGCGCTTTCGAGCACCTCACCACCCATCGCACAATTCCTGTTGGCCGGCAGAATTAAGAGACGAATGTTGTACGTGTTCGACATACCTGGGCACGGTCCGCCCCGCTCACTGACGTCACCTGACCTTGAGTGCGACCGCTGCCACCGGCCGCAGGCCATCCCATTCAGAAGCCAATAGCGAAAAAGGGTAGGTCAGAAGTCCAGCGCTCTTTCACTGCGCAACTGGGACGGATTTCAAAAATATTAAATTGCATACTCCGAATCGTATGATGCCGTTGGAAAGAAAGTCGGCTAAGCCATTCCTGAGCTTCAGGTTGGCTGCAGTACCAGTATGTGTGTGTGTGTGTGTGTGTGTGTGTGTGTGTGTGTGTGTAGGTGTGTGTGTGTGTGTGTGTGTGTGTTCTTTTTTGTCTTTTTGAAGGCCATTACAATGACAAGTTTGTAAACGGCTGATGAAACCGCATTCACCGAATAGAATGGTTCCTTTTGAAATAAAATATGCCAAGCCGATCAATTCTTAGCCTCAGGCTGGCTCAATGCCAACAAATATGTTCAAGGCTTTATGAAGGTCATAACGAATGTGAATCATGAATATAGGCTTTGGATGACCAATAACATGACAATATGCATTCCGTATGCAAATAATAGCCGTTTTCACGATGGATTATTTTGTGAGAAATGTTTTAACCCTCGCCCTACGGTCCCGTAGGGAAAGGGTTAAAGCATTTTTCACAAATTAGTCCATCGTGAAAACGGCTACTACTAAAACATTTTAAAACATTTAAAAATGTTTTAAAACATTTCGCGCAAAATAAACCATCGTGAAAACGGCTAATCACTTCAATTTAATAATCGAACTTGTCAGTGGCGTATTTAGAAATCCGTCAGGGGGGGGCACGCCCATTCGAGGGGCGCCAAAACCACTCATGAGGGCGCCGTCAGCGAAAAAAGATGTCCTGACCGGTGCGGGGGTAGCTCCGACTAAATTTTCCGAGGCGCCTATGATATTTACAATTTTAGTACATGTCCCCTCCCAATATTCCTCTTCAAAGGCGCCAAGGGCGATCCAGGCGGCGCGTTGGGGGGGGGCAAACCGTTTTTTAGCAGACACTAACCTACCCCCAATTTCGAAATTTCTCACCGGATTTGTTCCACTTTCATTTTGCAACCATAGGATTTCTTCAAATAGTTTCTTCAATTTTGATTTTTCCCGTTTTTTTTTCACTTCCTTGGTTATCGAAAAGGCTTTGCTAGTGATCTGTTTCCACATTGCCTTCAGTACCAGAGCAAAGCTATTTTCATTGCAACGTGTACCCAAGGGTGTCGCCGACTAATTTTGAATGTGGGGATGGGCTGAATGACGCAAAATGTAACCCATTTTTATGCGTGATATGTAGCCTTTATGCGAATTTTATATGTGTCTTGATATAAAATAGGTATGTTATTTAGCGCCGCGAAGCGGCGCAAATTTTTACGGGTTTTGCTGATAAAACCCAGAAACATAGTCGCGTTCCGCCTCATGAAGAGAATAAAAAACAACAGCTATTCATATCATCACCGTTACATGAAACGAAAACGATGGCGAGGCTTGATATGACGATGGCGCCAGTGACGCGCACAGTGGGTAAAAGCTTTAATTTTAGCGTCGTTGGAAAACACTAATATAATATTGGAACCAGACTCAGATAACCCCTTGCACTCGGTTGCTTATTTCGGTATGATAAAAATTTAAATAAGTAGTTTTTATAAATATATTCTCGGGTACTAAATTACGATGACCGGTAGGTAGTAAGCTGTTGATAACTATAGCTATATAGAATAATAATAACTGATATAATATGCGCCGCAACTGCAACAAACAATGGTAACGAGTGCAAATGGTTTTGAAAACAGCAAGCAGCAGAACGGCTTTTCCGCACATAATGGTCGCCTACGGAATCTGGGGATCCGGCGAACGACAATGCATTGCGGAGATGGTCCGGTGGTCCCACATTGGCATTTTGGTCCAGCTTGCGACACAGAGCAAATAACGGTACCGCCAAGGGGAGACTGCCAGACACTTATAGTGCATTTTCCCATTTTCCCGATTTTTATTCATTAAAACAATTGCGTATTTTAGTCATGCGCAGAAGCGCGAAAATTTGGTCGAGTTTTCACTGTGGGCGTCTGTATTTTGACTGTTGCAAAAACAATTTTTACAGCTGTACGTCCGACCGTTTGGAGGGGGGGGGGCAAAACATAGATTCAAAACCTTTGGGGAGCCATGGCCCCCCCTGGATCGGAGATCCGCCCTTGAAAGACGCCCTCTGAGTCCCAATGTACGCTCTGAAAGCACCCTCCCAAATATCTCCGTAAGGCGCCCTACCGATACATCTCCGAAGGCGCCCTCTCAATAGCTCGAGACACCTCGTGAGACCGGAGGCCGCCCCCGCCTCACACTCAGTGAACGACGCCTTTGCGAGTATGAAGGAGGCAGCCTCGGGCCTCGGAGATATGTATCTGAGGTGATTTTTGGACCTAGCAATGAGAAGCGCCTTCAAGTACCAATCGCTTCTTAGGACCTTTGGACGTAATGTGGAAGGCGTCTTCAGAGATGTATCGGAGGGCGCCGTCATACGCCTTCTCGTATATGTATCGGAGAACACCAGCCGTTTAAGTGTATTCGAGGACGCCTATTTGAAGTATTGGAGGGCGCGCCATCGGAGAGTTATCGGGAGGGCGTCTTGGAGCCTGCAGAGTGCTATAATTTTGTCGAGAGACGGTTGTTCATAAGGTGCATGGGCGCTTGGGGAGGAGTGGAGGGGTCTTCATGTTTGGTTATCGGATGGCACTGGGTATGTAGATGGAGGCGCCTTTGGAGTATGTTGAGGGCGCCTCGCAGTTTAATCTAAGGGCGCTTTGAAGATGTGGCGAAAGCGTAGGAGGGGTATTGCGAGTCGCTTTAGCTATGTGGGGGGCGCCTCTGGAAAAGCATTTGGAGGGCGCTTGAAAAGGAAGTGGCGGAGGCACCTTCAGGTGTTACACGGAGGCGGCGTCTCCACATTCAGTGATTGAAACGCAGCTTCATATTCAGCCGCGAGCGCGCCTCACAATTCAGCGATGGGCGCTCTTCGGCGCCCTTTACTGAATGTGAGGCGCATTTCATGAACCGAAGGCGCCTTCGGCGCCTTCGGCGCCTTCGGTGCATGAGGGCGCCTTCGGTCCATGAGGGCGCCTTCGGCGCCCAAGGGGGGGCATGGTGTGGTGACCCCCCCTAAATACGCCCCTGGAACTTGTGTTATTAAAACATCTTTAAGATTCTTCATAACGATTATCTACGGTCGCCAGTTTTGAAACAGCTGATAAAATCGCATACCCGAACTTCTGACCCACTCAAGAACCCTTTCGATCTAGCCAGTGGCCCTCCAACCCACAAACAGTCCCTTTTAATTTCCCAGGGGGCCTTCTGGTCTCTACAGGGACCCTCCAGCATTGTAAGGGGCACTTCCTTCGCTTGGCTGTGTTTTGTCCAGCCTTCCAGGGGCTCTCCAGCCTGCTCAACGATCCTTCCGACCTGGTTAGGGACTGCGCTGGACGCTGGTTGTTTTTCCCCTGACGACCTATCGACCCTATCCCTAGTGGCCCTATCGACCTGCTGGTGACCCTTCCAGCCTGCCAAGGGCCCTTTCATCCCGCCCAGGAGTCCCTCTGTGCTGACTATGGGTCATTCGGCATGTTCAGGGCCCTTTTGACTCGCCCAGTGACCCTTTCAGTCTAGCCAGGGGCCTACTATGACCTGCACTGGGGCATTTTGAACGTCCATGGGGCACGCTGGTCCTTCAGAGAGTGCCCTGGTAGTCTTAAAAGGCCTCTTAAGTGGTCTAAACTCTCTAAAGACTACGCTTCACATGGTCCCCATACCCTCAGAGAGCCGATGCAATGATGCCGTGGCTCGCGCGGACTCTTCAGGGCCGCTGTCTGAGAGGTAAGAAGCATTTCGTAAGGAAGGAACACAGGTGATCACTACAGGTCACTACAGGTCCGCGTGCAACCCCGCTGATTGCGCCTCTGGATGTCAGACTGATTAACTGGAGCGATATACTGCACTACGGATTAGTGTAAGTTTGGACAGATGTGTATATTTCAGAAACTGCACCTCCAATGACAGCTTCACGTCAGCTGTGAACTATCTAGGTCGCGATGGGACCGTCTTAACTTATCATATCGACACGGCAGCCTTGACAATGGTGAAGTCTTGGCGTGTGAAATGGAGTGAACACTTGTAATCGTACTCACTCACGACGTTCTGATTTACGGCAAGTGCTTCGCCAGCCATTGTCGCGACATGCCAACTCAAGTTTCACCATTGCCCGTCCGTCTCATGAATTACAAGTCATTTATAAACAAGGTATACCTACCGCCCAATGAGACCTTTATACAAATACATTAGACGAAAGAAATATGACAGCAGTATGGATGCATCCAAAGTCAAGCGTTTGGCACATTGTGCAACCCTTCAAGAGCTTCCGACTCACCAATATTATTTGCCAGTGCGAGCAGTTCGCAGAGGAAGTACTTGTAGAACCAGTAGTTGTGATGCCGCAGGTTGACCTGCAGGTAGTCCAGCAGCATCTTCTTCTTCTGTTTTTTCTCTACATCAGCCACTAGACCGATGTCCATGTCCATGAGCAGCGCGTGGATCTTACCGCCCTCCCAGTGTTTCCACAGCCAGCGCGGGATGTAGAACAGCATAGCCTGCAGAGGAGACACGCGTCACTACAGAGTACCGGCCGTCACTACAGAGTACCGTGTCTGATCACTACAGAGTACCGTGTCTGGTCACTACAGAGTACCGTGTCTGATCACTGCAGAGGAGACCCGCGTCACTACAGAGTACCGTGTCGCCCCTCCCAGTGTTTCCACAGCCAGCGCGAGTATAAGGATATGTAGAAACAGCATAGCTGCAGAGGAGACCGCGTCTACTACAGAGTACCAGCCGTCACTACAGAGTACCGTGTCAGATCACTACAGAGTACCAGCCGTCACTTCAGAGTATCAGCCGTCACTACAGAGTACCGTGTCTGACAGTACCAGCCAGACATAACTACCTACCTGCTCAGCTGCCAGACCAATACATCGGAGCTGCAATGACTCCAACACAAGTTTGATTCCGAACATTACCAACCTACAGTTTTGGTTTTTGAAGCTGTTTATAAAGAAAATAAATTTGTTTTAGTTTTCAGATGGGTCTTTATTGTGATCTCCCTATTGACTCAATGAAATATATATATATATATATATATATATATATATATATATATATATATATATATATATATATTGATTGATTGGGATGATTTACATTTAAAGGGAATAGGTCACCCTTAACCCGCGCACCGCTGGGGTATTCAGCTGAACACGTCCCGCTGGGGAGGGGCAGATTCTGACCCCACCCTCATTATCTTCCAACCAATAACCACAGCGAAATACGCAAGACGACAATGGAAAGCCCTCAATGAGACGCATCTAAAGCACATGCAATTTGTTTTCTCTCAAATAAGGTCACATGTCATGTTACGGGTAGATCAAAGGTCAAAATTTAGATATTGGCGTTTTTGGGCCATACATGTCATCCAAGCCTGAAATTTATTATAGCACGAAATGCTCTCAAAAGTATAGTGCATTTCTGCAAACGCAAACATGACAAGCGACAAGCAAAGGTCAAGGTCAAAATCAGGTCACACTAGGTCACTATTGAAAAGAGGTCTTCGAATGGCATATGTAACACTTGCTTTATGGGTTATTTTAAATGTATAATTCGATAGAAGCAGCCATGTTCACAGCCTAACACCATATAGGTAAGGCAGCCTAGCACCTCTAACACAGCTAACACCTAGGCCAGGTAACATAAGGTCAAAATTTGAAATGGATTATTGAAGTATAAAGGGTTTGTTTCCATAGGCGTAAGAGCCGGGGGTAGGGGGTATCTGCCCCTCAACTTTTTAGCGGGAGGGGGACAACGCCCCCACCCAAACTGTTGAGTCTCAATACCTGGTTCAAAACAACGAGGACCACCTGGGGACGGGTCGGATCCGATCCCCCATTGGTTTTTCCTAAATAACTTCCGAATCGTTGCAGATATCGATGTAAAACTTGGTATACCTTCGCGTGCATCAATTTTACGTTATCTATGAAAACACTAGCAGTTAGTCGAACAAAAGAGATATACAGATTGTATTGACATTAGTATTGGTAAGTAGCATTTTTGGCCGAAAATAGCTAAATGTTGAGAAGAAAAAAATTGTTTTGAAGCAAGTTAAAAAAAAAAACATTCAAACATGTGAAATGACAGGTTCTTCAAAATGGCTATCTCGGATTTTCAAGCAAATGCTTTTTGACCCCAAAATTGTATTTTTTTCTTTCTCTAAATTGACATTTTTTATTTAAGACCCAAAAAGCCCTAAAAGCCCTTAAAGCCCCAAAAGTTTAAACAAATGACGTCATGGGTTACCTATACCTACTTAGGAAGTCGTGTCAGTAAAACAAAATATTGCTTTGCAATTTGGCTTGGTAGTAGAACCAAGTATGGACGATAATCCATACTTGGCTCTCTCATATGTATTCCCTTTGTAGTCCTAAAACTGGAAAATGTTTTCTTTGATGACCTCAGGTGACCTCAATGGTGACCTGAGCCAAAAAATATCCTAACTAATTTGTAATTTCCTTGAATAGACCTTTCGAAAAATTTGTCTATGTCCTTCTAACCCCTGTAGTTTTTTTCGTTTAGCCAGACAAAATGATTTTGATCCACCCCACCAGGGTGGCTCAGAGAGACAGCAGGGCGTGGGTACGAGTTATTCATTTGCATTCCTTTGCCTCTTCTCATGCTGCCTTTCATGCAAAACAATTGGCGGCACGACACAGCCTTCATGTTTCCGCACCAACAGTATTATTTTCAACGTCATCTTCGAGTTCCAATCCGCGCTCAGTCCAACATTCCCTAAACGAGAGCAGTGACTGTTCACTCGCTGAGCTGCCGACGAAAAACACAATATATAGGAGCTGAGTCTTGGCAAAGCGTCCGGATCATACCCACCAGATCATCACCATACGGCAACATTTGGCGGAGCATCCCCTCGGCGACATTTCCCGCGACTAATGCAATTACGGCCTCTTGCCGCAGTAAGCGGCCGCAAGATAAATCATCGACAGCTCGGCACCGCCACGGCCGGGAAATAAGGCGCCACAGCTCAGCCATTAAATCCGCGGCCATCAATATGACGCGGCCGTGGGCCCGGCGGCGCAGGGCGCGGCCACCCCGCCGCCGGCGTACCCCCGGCTCATAAATGGGTCGAGACGTCACCGCGTCATCGCCGCCGGTCTGATGACGCTGGGGGGACGTCCGCCGGAGAGAGGGGGGGGGGGGCTGCCGTGCCCGCTGCTCTGTGTCACCCTCGCCGGCTAGCATAAGACCCGTCCACCGCGGTCAGCTGTAACGCCGCCCTGGAGTTCACGCATGTCACGTGACTGCTGACCCGAGGCACACAGAGGTCACGTGCAGGCACGTAGCCAAGGGGCGGGCAGCGGAGACGGCCGCCCCCTCCCCTGGAGGCCCGTTGGGCCCTTTCGAGTTCTGGCGGGCCAGCGAAGCGTCTGTATTCGCGCGGTCTCGTTCGGTATCATGGGCTCTTCAAGACCATGCGAAGCGTGTTTTTTATATAGTTTAGATCACTTTCGAGGCCCTGTAGGCCCACCAGGAGCCCTCTCTGAAGAGACCAGAGGGCCCCTTGGAACGTTTATAAGAAGCCCTGTGCATGTCAGAGGCTGGCCCTGAGCGGGTCAGAGGGCCCCCTGAAGACGTCAATAAGCCCCTAGCCAGCACAGAGGAGCCCCTGGACAGGTCGAAGGGGTCCCTGGGCAGGTCGGAAGACCCCTGAGCAGGTCGGAGGGGCCCCTGAGCATGTCGGTAGGGCGAAAAAGTAGCCAGCGCAGTTCCTTACCTGGTCGAAAGGGCCCCTGAGCATGCTGGAAGGCCCCTAGCCAAACCAGAGGACCCCTGAGAAGTTCAAAGGGCCCCTGTGCATGTCAGAGGGTCTCTTGAACAGACCGAAAGGGCCCCTGGGCGGGTCGGAAGGGCTCATGAACATGCCAAATGTGCCCCTCACCAGTACGGAGGGAGCAGACCCTTTCATCCGTTCTACTGGCCCTTTCAATGCTCGGGAATGGGATTTTTTCGGGGCGCCTCCCCTGAGCGAAATCCTGGCTGCGAGCCTGGTAAGGACACTTTTGAGGCGCCACCCCCGGAACGAAATCATGGCTACGTGCCTGGTTCATGGGCCTCTCCTGAGAGGTCCTGAGAGTCCTGGTCCAATCCAGTTCATCAAAGGTTGAAGAAAAAAGTGGCATCATTACAATAAAGTGGCCGAAATCCGTGGAGGTTTTTCATATCCGTTTTTCTTGGGGGGATGAGGAATTTTTGTTTCAGGGACAATGTCAAGCGTCGAACAAAGTTGAAACACCGGCGGCGCTTCAAGATATGTCGCGCTTCAAATTAGTGATGGGAAAACACTGCTCTTGAGTTTTCGTAATAAGTAAACTGGACTTGTTTTTAATTTGAAAAAAACTTTTCAACATTGAATAATGGGAATAGTTTTATTTAATTCTTAAATTTGCAACGCTCGGGAAGGGCGCTTTTGAGGCGCTGACCCCTCTCCCCCTGGCACGAAATCCTGGCTAGGTGCCTGGCCACGTGACCGTCTGTAGAGGGCCGCCGCCGCAGCGTGTCTCAGCCAGGTGGTCTGACCGCAGCTGATGGACCTGGCCACGTGACCGTCTGTAGAGGGCCGCCGCTGCAGCGTGTCTCAGCCAGGTGGT
>VOPJ01006749.1:0-16887 GCA_014673585.1 Semibalanus balanoides | reverse complement strand
GGTTAACATGGAATCCTGTCAGAGATTTATGCAAATTGCTGGCAACAATGTCCCTAGTGTCTCCAGTGGTGGCAACGCCCATGCTGGACTCGACTATTTGAGCAAATCTCGAGAGAATCTTCTTTACCTATGTACGAAACTCGAAAGCAAGATGGCATAGTTCCCGTCACACCTCTAACCTCCTCAAAGTTGCTCCCACTTGGTCCAGTCGTATTCGTGAACACAGAGCAGTTGCAGTCGGAGCAACTTAAATGTGTATCAGTGTTTATCCGCCAAACAGTGTGATGTACTTTACTACACGACCATTTGACCATGTAACTGTGTCTCGGCTAATTTATCGTTTTATTCCTGAACTTCCGTCTACTATTGGTTATGTACCTGTCGCGGTATATAATAATACATAAAACTAGGAGTTAAAACGGTTAGAAGGCGACCTGAACAGGCCCAAGAAGGGCGAACGCCAATACAGCCAGAGCGCAGACAACGGAAGACGCTCCTGCAAAGATGCGTCTCCTTTCGTTCAACGATCTCGCAAAGACAAGAGTCCAGCAAGTACACGCCTCGTCCACGTCTGGTAACTGTAGCAAAGCGGGCATATAAACAATCAGAAACTCCCTGCCCACCAAGTGAATACATAATGAGAAACAATGTACGGCATGACGTGGCAATATAACTTTTCCAACAGTAAAAATAATACAAAATACAGAGGAAAGCAAGTGTTCATTGAAGCGCCGTGAAAAGGCAACTGCCGTCGATATATGGGGATAACGTAACGCCTCCTGAGCTGGCGTATTCCACTGCTTGCTGGAGGGCTGGACACACGTTGGAGCCACATTGGAGCCTCGTTGGAGCCACGTTGAGCCCACCTCGGTTTCAACGTGGGTGGCTTTAACGTGGCTCACGCCACGTTTGAGTCACTCCCGCAGACCAGCGCTGCCGCCATCCCCGTCACAGCTGCGCAGTGGCGTCAGCGGCGGCGGCGGCGCGCTCCTTCGCGTCGGCACTGCTCAGCTTGACCCAGTTGGTGAGCCGGCGGACGGCCAGGCGGGACCAGAGGGTCGGGTCGCTCATGGCGAACACCGCGGCCGCCGCCAGCGCCGCCGCCTCGGGGTACAGCACCGTGCTGCAGCCGAGACCGGACGGCATCCGCAGGGAGGAGAACACGTCGGCGTCGACGATGGGCGCCGGCGGGCAGTTGATGACCGGGAAGGCGGTGTTGCCGGAGAGGACCGGGCCGAGGCCGTTACTGCGGCCAGCCACGGCGATAAACACCACTGGCTCAGAGCCGCCTGCCGGACAGAAACACGGGGCGTACTGACACTCTGTCTCCCTCCTCCCTCCCCTCCTCCACTCCCTCCCTCCCTCACCTCCCTCCCCCTCCCTCCTCCCTCCCTCCCCCCTCCCTCCCTCCCTCCCCCTCCCCTCCCTCCCTCCCTCCCCTCTGGTTTGATTGACAGATGCGCTCACTTCTGAAACTGAAACCCGTGATATTCTGATGGATCGGTGCTAGAATAAGGCTTTCCTGTCGCAATGTCACATGAGTGGTGACATCGCTCAGTGCCTCTCTGGGTGTACCTATGTGCTAGCTTAACTCGCTTTGATCTTTAGGGTATCAAGAGGATCATCTACACATTAGTACATATCAGTATCACCATGCACCTTTAGCAACCCGCTTTAATGTGTATGTTCATGCAACGCCGAATTGACGGCAAACAAATGACTAACAATCGCGGTGATCAATGTCCTACTCTGCAAGCTGCAACGAACACCTGCATCAAAGGCATTATCCTCAGCATACCGCACTATGACAGAGGATAGAGACGCAGATAGAGAACGCCCTGCTGGACGCAGCTGAGCTCTCAACTGACCCTCATACTCGGCGACGATGCGCAGCGTCTCCTCGGTGCTCTTGTGAGCCGAGGAGACGCGCACGGCCGCGGAGACGCCCAGATCGGCGAGGTAGCGACGGATCTTGGCGCAGTGTTCCGCGTCGCTGGGCGAACCCATGATGATGACCGCCTGGAGGGAGAGGGGAGTCAGAGTCGGAGTCAGGGGGAGGAAAGTCGGAGTCGGGAGGGAAATCGCAGTCAGGAGGAAGGAATTCTCAGAGATAGGAGGAGGGAAGCCAGAGATAGGAGGAGGAAAGTCAGAGTCAGGAGAGAAGTCAGAGTCAGGAGGAGAGTCAGAAGAAGGAGACAATGAGATGGGTTTGTGAAAAATGGTGCCATGGTCGGTCATGGCATAAACACGAACCTGGCACTCAGGACTGAGTGATGATCAAGATGATATAGGTTTCCGGGTGCGCGACTACAATGTCATCCGAGGTTCAAGACAGTCAGTGAGATGGGGATACCACAACCCTGTTTGTGTATATCTTCAACACATGCATCAACTGGCAACTATACATCCCTATGGTCAGGCCAAGTACAGAGACTGATTGTCCACAGCGATCCGGGGCAGGGACAAATGAGAAAGAACATGACTCACTAGGTGATGACAGCTTATGTTGAAGGCAACCAGCTGGTTTGCCACCCACTGGTAGTTTTTCTTCAGGTCCTTCATAACTTCGGGAGTCACATCTTCGGCATCACGGAAGATCTGTATGAGTATGAATTGCAATAAGTCTAAAAATAGATTAGCAATATATTGTTGGTTTACAAGTTGCACCAGTAAACCATTCAAGCAAAAGTAAAACGAGCAACTAAAGAGACATAATCACATTTTAATTGTTTAATTTTAATTGATTAGACTTCCGTTATGGTATAACAATGATGTTATTTAAATTTACAATTAAATACAATTATTCCCTTATTCAAAGTTGTAAGTTTGTAAAAAGGCAAGTACCTTGAGTAAGGTCACCAACAACGTTGTCCTTCCCTACGTCCTATGCGTAAACAAGTCATAAGAACAGAAACGAAAGAAGTGCGCCAAAACACGTAACAACATCCCTGATTGGTCAACGAAACAAATCGCCCACACGTCACAAAATAGGTCGCCGTCCAAGCGCATCGATGAGTTTCTGATGCATTTCACTATTTGTATTGTTTGTTAATTCTTGTTTGGGGGAGAAGAGATTCTTTGTCATGATTATATAAAGCATAGTGTCATATACAGCCAGATTAAAAACTATACATTACTTCAGAGTTTGATGTTTGTTTATTTTTCCTAATAAGCAAACACAAACAAACAGTTTGTGAACAGATGTGCTCATGAACAAATGACGTCATCAGCTGAAAAAAATAAACAAACAACGAACAGTTAACGAACGTTCACGAACTGTTCATGAACAACTCGTATAAGTAGATATATATAAAATATGTCATGGAAAGGAAATCTCCTTTAGAAGCGGTACGAACAGTAAACGAACGTTCACGAACTGTTCATGAACAACTCGTATAAGTAGATATATATGAAATATGTCATGGAAAGGAAATCTCCTTTACTTTAGAATAGATATATATGAAATATGTCATGGAAAGGAAATCTCCTTTAGAAGCGGTACGCCCGAGTAGGTCATGCTGCATATGCAGGAGACGTGTCTCGGAGATAAACCCTAAAAATAACCCACTTGTATGCTTCTATTTAAGCTCTGTAGCATTTTGATGTGCCTTTTTATATTATCAGTAGTATGGTGCGAATAAATGGTAAACACAAATTACGAAAAGAAATGTGAAATGTGAAAATGAATACAAATGGTTGACCCATTATGCAATGTGACCCATTAGCCGTTTTCATGATGGATTATTTTGCGCGAAATGTTTTAAAACATTTTAAAATGACAAAAACGCGATACTCCGTAGCATATATGCTACGGAATACACACATAAGCAGTAACAACGCTTATCTCAAACCAACTCGCAGAGGCGTCGCCGATATTTTTAGCGGGGGTCGGCTGAAATGACGAAAAAAGACACCTTTGCAGCATTTAAATATGGATTTATATGTTATAGGAGGTACTTAAGTTATTTAGCGCCGCAAAGCGGCGCAAAATCTTTACGGGTTTGCCTGATAAAACCCAGAAATATAGGCGGTGGGGCCAGTATGGCATGTATGGCATGGGCCATACCAACTTTTAGGAACTGGAGTTAGCAAAATGCCATATCAACTTTGGAACCAGTGAAAACAATTTTGAATCAGTTATACCAACTTTGAATATTGTTTAGGTAAAAAACCTGGAACTCTTAACCTTCGCCCTTGTGGGGGGTCATTTTGACCCCCCCTTGAGTTTTTTTTCCAGAATAGCGGAAAAACGGCGGCGCGCAGCGCCGCCAAATTTTTCACAGCTGTTTGAACATCAATTGCCCACACTTTGGACAAATAATTTACGTTCAGGTCAGTTCAGAGGACGGTCGACAGGTTACTTTTAGTTCCTGCCTTCCAAAGATGTTTGTGGAATTTCTGACCTCCCATTATAAGTGAATGGGAAAATAAACAAATGCTTCCTATTCAGAAAATATGCGCTGGATCAGACTAATTCTTTCAGAATCATGTTATTTTAGCTCATTCTGGATGATCAAGGTACAATTGTTGCTGAGTGATCTCTACAAGGTCATCTGAGGTCATCTGAGGTCATCAACAATTATTTGCTAATAACTCTTGATATAAAAAAGATAGAGACGAGCGGTTGACACCACTGTATTCGTCTTGTCTGGCCGCATCAACCCATATGCAACATGACCTACCCGGCTCACAAAATTACCTTGACCTAAGGTCAAATTTTGAAATTGACCTCACAAGGTCACCAACTACATGTTTCAAAGCGCCTCGACGAGAAAAACACGATGGTGTGAAATTCATTGCTCTATCATTTTTAGATTAACAGTTATTTGGGAAAACAAATTATACCAAAAACTGCATTGTTTACCTTCGATGACCTCAGGACTTCAGGAGCCTAAACTATTGATCTGAGCTCAACTTTGAGGATGCTCAGTGCGATTACAAATTTAATTTGCTTCCGATAACTTTTTACCGTTTGTTCCTAGCTATCATAGTTCACAAGATATACGGGGGTTGTTCGAAGCGAAGTAAAAAACTGTGAAATTTGACCTTTGATGACCTCTGGTGACCTCAATATTGACCCTACTAAAAATGGTCTCTGTAACTTCGATGCACAGTAAAGGTCAATTATGTATTCTTCCTTTTTTAGTTTCCTAAACGACTTCCTCTAATTTCCAATGATGTGTAACCAGGAAAGGACTTATTAAGAAACATAATGGTAGCCTACGTAGGTAAGTACCACATGTTCCCTTGTATCAGTTCTTCAGTTTACAGAAGTGAAAATTAGATGAGTTCTAAGATAACTAAAAAGGGAAGATACATAATAGACCGACTGTACATTTAAGAGTTTCGATACGTTTTTTCGCGTTTTCTATCTCCTTTTCTTTTTTCGAGTTGACGGGGTTCATTTTAGCCCCCCCCCCCCCCACCAATGGCGAAGTTTGTTCGGAGGCCCACCAGGGCGCGGTTAAATCAATTCTTGCACCGCGGCAGGGCGCGAAATTTTAGTCTATGCCTGGATAACGATATGCATTCTCATCAATGCCGTCCATTGGTATGGGCAAACTTAATTTTTGTATTTTGCGTTAAATAGTGCGGTAAAAAATGTTAAAGCGAACTGTTTTGCCTAATGATATAAGACAGAAGCAGCATAGAACATAAATGCGCTGAGAAACGGTACGATTTTTAACCTTCATAAACTATATTTATTTAAATTGTGTCTAGGGGCGACGTCCAAATTTTGAGTTTTATTCCCTGAACCAGTGACATTCTTCTGTTATTTATGATAGCAACCGTTGTTCCTAGCTTTCACCATCTTATAATTATATTTCTCGCAAATATTTGTTTTACCCAATAACGATAGATAAGGCAATAATCTTACTTCATCGTGTTTTTCTTGAATGCGCTTTAAAGCATGTTAATGGTGACCTGATTAGGTCAACATTACAATTCGACCGCAGATAAAGGTTATCATCTGGCGACTAAAGTAGGTCATGTTGCATATGGGGCGACGCAACTCGACAAGAAAACCATAGTCCGCCCCTGTAGCTCAGTGGGAGAGCGCTGGTCTTCTGACCTATCTCAGAGTGCAGCCTGGGTCGAGTCCGCTCGGCCGCTCGCTACTTTGCCCTACTGGATGGTCCTGCGGCCGTGGCAGCGGTTCACGACTCAAGGCCAGGTGACGTCAGCGAGCGGCGAGGACCGTGGTCACAGCGTTGTCGGGCACGTAAACCTTCGGTCTCTGAAATTCTGCCGGCAACAAGAATTGTCTAGTATCGGGGGTGAGGTCAGGACCAGCGCAACAAGCTCTGCTTAGCGCGGGTTCTGACCTCGGAAAGCCATCCCTACAAAGCATTCGGACTAAATTTATTTAAAAAAAATGTCGTCCGCATGTCTATCTTTATTCTATCGAGTTATTAGCAAAAACGTGCTGATGACCTCAGATGACCTTGGAGAGGTCACTAAGCAACAACTTCACCTGGGTCGTCAAGAATTAGCTAAAATAACATGTTTCTGATACAATTTTGTCTGATCCAATGCATATGCTCTGAATAGGAAGCATTTGTATGATTTCCCACTTAAAGTCTAATGGGAAGTTAGGAAATTGACCTGACCTTATGTCACCGATACAGAAATACGAGACAACGAAATTGTGGGTACTTAATACTTATGACCTTATGAAATCCATCGAGTTTCAAATATTTTGGACAAAGACTGTGACTGTGGTACGACCGCAAACGTTTTTTTGTAGGTGGGGTCACGTGACTTGGTGTGGTGACCTGACCTGAGATGACTCGAGGTTAATAATTTACAATTATGTGGGTAATTGATGCCCTGATAGCTGTCCAAAAACGGTGGCGCGCGGGGCCGCAGTTGTTCCGCTATTCTCGACAAGCCTTAGGGAGTGCCTAAACACCTTAGGGAGTGCCCCGGCACGACCCGTGTTAAACCTATACTTCACATTAAAATATACCCACTTGCTTGGCAACACAAAATGCACCAAAACAGTCATTTCACGTGGTTCTACTGCATAATATTCATTTGTGAATACATGCAAGACAAATATCATATATGCCATTGTGTTTTAGAATGTTTCAGTTAGCTTTGTACAAATTAGTACAAAGCCTGTATGTATAGTATGACGTCATTACCTGTTTGTCTTTCATCAGCCGTTTGTCACCCGAAGGCCAAAGTCGCCAGGAGTCGTTATCGATGACGTCAGCGACCAGCATGTCGCCTGCGGCAGACAGCCCGAGCAGACAGCCCCGATGGCAATTAGACGCATTCACCGTCATCAAAGTGTCCTCAACGACACGGCGGCGACTTCGCTAAGCTATTTAATTGGAATAAGGTATTGCCACTTGAATGATGTCTCCGGGTCGTTGAGCTAGCACGTGACTCAGCATAACGTGGACAGGAAGAGGGAATCTGGTCCAATCAAACGCGAGTTCGCTTAAGATGAAACATCAAGGAGGACGACCTACATCTTCACTGCTAAATTTACATAATCCGATCAGGACTGAGCAGCATGGCCACGGAATGCTCGTCACCATCCCTCGTCACAATCGACCTGCACATTGAGTGATCTTCCTCTTTGATAATCTCACGCAGTGAATTTGACGTATCATAAGCAGATAACCGATGCGGCATATGCAGATTACACGTGATATGGATGGCTGGGCAGAAAGCAACGCTAATCAGCTCCCCATTTCAGATCGTTGGTGCAACAAATGGCAACTAATCCCTTGTTAGCCGGCGTCTTAGATACAGAATAGTCCGCTCACTTCGTAGACCAAACGAATATCGCAACCATTACAATAAACGCAGCAGAGATAACACCAGCCTCAGATAATGCATCCGGCCGGGGACACAATAAATATCCAGCAATAAAACCACACATAAGTGTTCAAATCAGTCTACTAGGGTTCACAAGCCGTCCACAGTCACACGTCGCAACCCCCGAACCCCAAATAACCTAAAAAACTACATTATTTTACCGGACTCCTTGTCGACACCGAACTCGATCTTCATGTCGATCAGGACGACTCCGAGGCTGGCCCAGAGTTTCTCCAGGACCGTGAACACGGCCAGCGTGGTTTTCTGCATCAGACGAACCTCGTCGGCACCGATTTTGACGCCTGCGCAGCTGTACTCCGCGGCTAGAACCTGCTCTTCACTCCATTGGGGGTCACCCAGGGCATCATCCTGACAGAACAGAGGTCAGAGGAGGTCACAGGTCACAGGTGGTTACAGGATATCACAGGTGTTTACAGGTCACAGGAGGTCACACGAGATCACAAGAGGAATTGTGAATTTCTCACTCCATTGGGGGTCACCCAGGGCATCATCCTGACAGAACAGAGGCCAGAGGAGGTCGCAGGTCACAGGATATCACAGGTGTTTACAGGTCACAGGTCACACGAGATCACAAGAGGTTATGTGAATTTCTCACTCCACTGGGGGTTGCCCTGGGCATCATCCTGGCATCATCCTGAGTGGTCACATGTCATATGCCCCTCACTCCATTGAGGTTAATTCTGGGCATCATCCCGACGGCAAGATGGCCACATGCGATATTCTTAGTTGGTAGATTACTCCACGACACAAATTTGACCCAG
Organism: Semibalanus balanoides; assembly: GCA_014673585.1. Lineage (NCBI taxonomy): Eukaryota > Metazoa > Arthropoda > Thecostraca > Balanomorpha > Balanidae > Semibalanus > Semibalanus balanoides. The sequence continues at coordinate 8,272 of VOPJ01006749.1, read as the reverse complement.
CTCAACTTCCCTTAACGGAATTTAAAAACCAATCTGTGAACTAAATTTAATACCAAGCAGCGGGGACGTTCCTTCGCTCACCTTGAAAAAGAGCTCCTGCTTGGCCGGGGTGAAGCGGTAGCCCTCCTTCACGCCCGGGTTGCGCTTCAGGAATGACCCGGTGGCCACGCGCCGGGTGACCCATTCGATGGGTACCATGTCACAGCTGCGACATAGCAGCGCGTTGTCCGCGGCCCGCTCCACAAACGCCGTCCGAATTCCTGCGGAAACGCCACTTTGTGTTACAGCGAGGATCGTATCTTACTGTCTGGGTAACTGAATGAGCAATTATGGGTGAATAGTGAGTACCTAAGAATGAATTAATGAGTAGGAGTGGACGTCAGCTACACCGGCTCTGTGTGTGTTATTAAAGGTATGTTAACACTGTGCATTGCTGGTATTCAGAGCGCAATATATGCCTCACTTTGAATTTACAGCGAAATGTATTCAAGACCAGAATTAAACTACAGCTGCTACTGCTGATGTAATCTCAATGTAATTGGTAACACAATCTTATCAAATAGCTTTATTAATATACGAAATTCGTGAAAGGTGGATTAATAACGTTCGATAAATATTGTTGCATCGCTATTCGCCTCCATCCTCCAGAAAATTATTAAGAGACATTTGAGAAGGTCTTATGATCTCTTTATTGAGTTATAATATCCAGACCACCCGTTAATTTACTGGATAGTTGCCGCCAGTTCCAAAGGCGGACGCCGTTACCGGAAACCTATCACAGCAACAAGTTTTTACGAGATTAAACTTAGACAAATGGGCGCAACAGGTTGGAAGTACCTAAGCATATTATTGATCTACTATAAAAGCCATAAATTTTGCCAAAGAGCATGTTGATTTGAAGGAAACATGGAACATGACAAAACTGACCAGCGCTCAGAAGGACGCAAGGGAAATTTCGAAAGAAACGAGGTAGCAGATTGGGACGTAGACATCGTAGGCTTTCATTGTATGTCCCGTCCACATCATGGTGATGGGAGCATCTGAGGACACATGCAGACAACCTGGAGGTATCTCACGACACCTACCGACGGTCTCAAGGTATCTGAAGACGGCGGCGCAGGTGGTGGTGGCGATGACGCCTTTGCCCTCCATCTGGCCCTTCCTGGTGCCGTTGTGGGCAGTGATGGCATCCTTGGCCACCAGGTACACCAGCCCCGGGTGGTCATCGGCTATCCGGATCAGCTTGGTCTTCCCCTCGGCCAGTACAGCGCCCAGCTTCAGCTCTGTCGAGACACGGCCCAGCAAGGTTGGGTCAGTTGATGAGCAGGCATATGAGGTGGGCACCGGTCCGTGACTCCATTACTCCGTTACTAACGAAGTTACTTTTTTAGTAACGGAGTAACGGACTCATTACATTTTGTTTTACAGTAATGAATCGTGTAATGGCATTAACTTTTGAGGTCAGTTGCTTAATAACTTTGTAATCCTGTGATCCGTTACTCCGCCACTCATTTTTTTCCTACGCTATTTCTCTTCACGCCAGGGTTTATTCGCACTAGCACAATCAATGCATTAGACACGTACAACATCACATGTCATATGGCGTAAAGGACAACCAAATATCGTATCTGTTGGGCTGTTAATGCTGCTCAATGCGGTGCAAAGCGCAATGACTTGTATGACGTACGATGACGACCATGGGTGGATAATTGTATTCAAAGTTGCCCCGGCCAAATCCAACCCCTCGAGGACCAGTTGCGTAGTTCGGCATCGTTTTAGTATCAAACTTTGCTCCTGCAGTGCGCGGGTTATTGACCAGGGAAGGGAGGGGGAGGGTCGGGTCGTCAGCAGAATCCCATTTTTTATCATGTAAATTTAGTTTGCTTAGAGGGAGGCGCATGGTCCCCGTGTCCCCCCCCCTGACTGCGGCCCTGCCGAGGACAGGGGCGCAACCAAGGGGTCCGCAGTCCGCACGTGGTGGAAGAGAAGAGACATCACGATTGAGGGCACCTGTCCTGCACGTCTGGACACTGAAGCTGCCACTCGCGAGTGCAGGTGCCGCCCCTCGAGTCGTAAGCGATGGCAGCACCCATTTGGATCGGAAGTGATGCCCCCTTAGACCGGACATAACTACCCCCAATTCTGTCTCATCCGAAAACTTAAAAACAAGAAACTTGAAAACAAGTTTTAAAACCTGTCCGAGGTGCTCATCAAGACAAAGTTGGAAAGGAGCAGCCTCCTTGACTACCACCTTCCTCCCCATTTCGAAAGCGCACCAAATGTGCAAAGTAATGTTTTATGACTAAAGCAATAACTTAGGTAGGTACACCTAGGTCCACTGCGAATGTGATTTAAATTGATACTTTGAAACGTTTTATTTTACTCATATTTTTACAGATAGTCGTATCGAGTGAGCATTTTTATGCTGGGTTTATATGTGCAATTCTGTTTATTTTCGAATAAAAACGAAGGGATTGCAAAGAAAACAAAAAGTTAAAAAAGTTGCCCTGGCCACGGCCGGGGCTGCCGGGGTGGATTCTCCGCCCATGATGACGATCCCGATACCGCGAAACGTTAACAATGTTCGTCACAGGGGCGTCGCCACCGGGGGTGCCTGGGGGAGCTGGGCACCCCCAGGTGCGCTCAAAACCCTCTTCGGCACCCACAAGTTTACAGGATTGTAACATTATGCCTATGGTGCCGGCTCCCCCGGAAACCTCGCTGGCTCCCCCATATCCCTGGTTAGCCCCCTCACTCGAAATATTACGGCGACGACTGACGCCCTTGGTTCATCAGCTGATGTAGGCCGGTGGCAAGCTGGCGGCACTAGTTTATGAAAAAGGCGAGCCGAATCTAAGCGCTTCGCTTTTGGCCGAACTTCAGCACGTAATTGAACTAGTCAAAACTAAAAGCGACACCGAAACGTTTTCCGAGTAAGAGACGATCATATTCAGGGCGGATGCCTCAAGCGGTGGTGTTAAAGGGAGTGTGCCTACTCACATTGGTCATGTGGAGTTGTTGACACTATCTGTATAACACTATCTTTTCTTGAATTTAGCATGCACTTCATTCCCCAGAATCACTTTAGTCGGCTGAGATATTCTCCAAAGTCGCATCACCATACGGAGTAGATTCTAATTATCAATAGTCGCCAGAGCTTTCGCACTAGAAGCATTGCTCTTAAATTTACAACGCTATTCATATATTGTTAGCTCTGGCAGTGGCTATTATAGTAACATCTTCGCTACTTGTTATAGTGCGGTCGTTTATGAGATTGAAACAACAAATGCAAAACAGAATATAAGTAAAAATTCAACTAAAGGGGCTCCAGACGTGAATTTTATCCTAACCAATAATCAAAGCAATGGCTTCTTACTGTAATACAAATATATTTGACATTTCAAAAGAGTAGGCACAAACCAGTGCATATATTCCACTGTTCGTCGCATTCTGCATGTGTCCTTTGCGACCGCAGCCGTTCCCGCTTTGTCGGCGCTGCATGAGGGCGGCCAGGGCCAGGGGCGCAGCCAGGATTTTTTACGGGGGGTGCTAGCTAACCGAAGTTGGCCTCTTAGCATTGGCTGATGCCCCCCCGCCCCCCAGAAGGACATTAGTTTGATTACTTGCACTATATTTGAGACCACTCCCACTGCATATGAGCCATTATTTATCATGTCATGTCTAGGTTCAAGGATAAGATGATCCCAAACCAGTCAATAATTTACAGAAATTTACCGAAATTTACGCTCCTTTTTGTGGGGCTTTCTGAGCCAAATTTGCGGAAGCGGCCCTTCTTTGGCTCAAATAAATTCAGTTTGCAATCCTCTTGAGACCCCCCCACCCCCAAACAAACTTTTTGTACCAAACTATTATTCATACGGACCTTCTCTGGACCTGAGATGGGCCCTTCCCTAAGAGCAAACATAGGTCTTTTCCGGAACTGAAGTGCTCATTGCTCACTTTCAAAGTCTAAAATTAACCCTCTCCAGGCCTGAGACGGGGACTTTCTGAGTTTACGATGGGCCCTTTCAAAACCCAAGATGGGTTCATTCTGAGCTTGAGACGATTTACAGCCTAAGATGGGCCCTTTCTGAGCCCAATATGGGCCCTATTCGAACTAAGATGGGCCCTTCCCGGGCCTGAGAGCTGAGATTGGCTTTTTCTGAACCCGAGATGCTTGCTTTCAGAGGCTAAATTGGGATTTATCATGCCTGAAATGGCCCTTTTTGAGTTCACGATGGACCCCCTTCAGACCCGAGATGTGCCCCTCCGAGTCGAAACAGTGGGTGCTTTAGCCCCCATAGCACCCCCTGGCTGCGCCCCGGTGGGCGGTGAACGAGATTCAGATGGTTTGCACATTTTTGGCAAACACGACAATTAATTACCAGCCTTGGCTGTTCAAGCGTCATCGACGCTACAGCGTTTTGTAAGGTTATCGCACAGCTAGCCGGGTGTTCGTGGTGAGCATTTATTCGCAGTTGACTCTAAGAAATAACTTACGAAAAGTTTCATAAGTTAGTTTTATATTACACAAAGTAAGTTATATAGTTGAAGGGAAATAATTACCTCACGATTTTTAGCGAAAATTGCTTAGGCTCTCGTTATGATATTACAATAGGTTAATTAACTAATGTTATTTACCTAATGTTATTTAAATGTAATAATTAAATAAAACTACACATTTTCTTTATGCGAGGCGGCATCTGTTGTGAGATGAGACGCCGATGCGATATGCATATATGTTAAACAGTATGTCAAGCTGTCGTTTTAAAATGAGAAATGACGAATTGAACTGAACAGATGCCGCCTCGCATTAAGAAAAGGTGTATTCCATTATTCAAAGTTGTAAGTTTGAAAAAAATAGAATTGTGTGCTTCATGGAGGTCACTGACATCTTAGTCTTTTTCTACCACGGGCACTTCCCTACCGTATAAACAAATCGTAGGGCAAGAAATTAACCCTCGCGGCGTAGAGGTCTCCAGCCGAACGCGCGGCGTAGGGGGGGGGGTAAATTTTACCCCCCCTCCCTCGTATCTTCCGAACCAATAACCGCAGCGAGACTCGCAAGGCGGCGCGATCGAAAGCTCTCAATGAAATGAATTGAATGCATATCCAAAATTTCCAAGTAAGGTCAAATGTCAGGTCACGGTCAGGTCATATGGAAAAATCGAGTTAATTGAGTTAATGGTTCATACTTTCAACTATCGCCCGACTCTCTCCATTCAAGCACTATCAAACGCACATAAAGCTCTCCTCTCTTCTCACTCTCTGTGGTAGCAATACATCTCCTGCATTAAGTTAAAAGTGAATTTCCTGTACCCGCAAAGGTCCAAGGTTTCAAGATACTAGGTCATACCTGCAAGTCGCTCACCGTGCAGAGATAAGAAGTCAACGAAAGCTCCGCTTGTGACACAAATGATTTGGGGTTATTTACACGTAAAAAAATCTATAGCAGCAGCCATTTTTTTACAACTTGACCCCATTAAAGGTTCAAGATCAGGTCATCTAAGGTAAAAACTGGAAACTGACAAATACGAATAAACAATGCATGTTTCTAGGTCAGCTTTGTCTCATAAATACAACAATGGCATTGATATATCTGTATCAGGTCAAAAATTCATTTTTTTTTTTTGAAAAATGACGTCATTAGCTACTTATGCTTGGGAGCAATCAGTCACTGACAAATAAAGATATTACTTTGAAATTTTGGTTGGGTATTTCTTACACTTGGTTCTCTCATAAATATTCCCTTTTTTTCTTCAGTACCTTACATATTTCACCTTCAAAAATATTTTAAATATGTCAATTTTTGGGAAAATTTCCGAAAAATCAGATTTTGGGATTTTGAGAGGTCAAAAACCCAAAATTTGGGAAATCCGAAATAACCATTTAGTAGACACTTAAATTTCCATCCATTTTCAGTTGAGTTTGCAATTTGCATTTAAGCTCTATTTTCTACGATGTATCAAACATTTATCGTTATTCAACCCAAAATGGCATGATAGACGTCATCAAAACGTCATTATCTCCCAAAGTTCTGATTCATTTTCTTTCTTTTTTTCTCGGAAGACGTCATACTGATGCTTCATAAGGTACTGAAACTTTGACGTCGTTATCTGTTATAGTTTTTAAGTTATTGAGAAAGCCCGGGAGGGGGGTAATATTTACCCCCCTTACGCCGCACGGGTTAAGTAAGTGCGCCAAGAAGCCAGCTGACAACGTCCCTGACTGGTCAATGAAACAAATCGCCGACACTAAATAGGTCGCCGTCGATGTGCAATGTGCATCGATGAGCTTCCGATCTAGGGCGTGTTCTGGCCGTCGATTCACGCAGGGATTCCAGGATTCGGTAGAAAAGAGTTTTCTACCGATTCTCGAAACAATGAGTTAACAGGAATATCAATGAGTAAGTACTAGTGATGCCAGTTTCAGAATATATTTGTCCAACAATGTCCGACCGATGTCCAAGACCATGGTCAGAGCTGTCCGTCCAGAACTGTCCCTAAAACATTGTTTGTCCGAAATATGTCCAAAAGCAGAAAAAAATGTATAATGTTGAATTAAAACATCAAAGGTATAATCCACAATGAAGGCATAAATATAGGCGTTTGTGTCAAATAACGCTACAGTTAGTTTGTATGCCGGAAAATATTTATTGATACAAAGTTACTAAGCGATTTTCACAACAAGCCAACCCTGGGCATTGGATGTCCGAAAATGTCCAAATAAATATGTATGTCCGTCCGAAACACGAATGCCCGCCGGATTCCAGAAAACCGAATGCCCGCCGGATTCCAGAGATTCCCGCAGGGAATGCGCACGGTCAGAACACGCCCTTAAAGGGACTGTCCCACCTTAACATAAGATTTGAGTTGAGATAGCCATTTTGCGTGCTTGGCATTGAATTATGTATGCGTATAGTTAAACAAACCAACTGGGTCGAATCACACAGAAATTTCGAGTTTGATTTTGCAATCTGTAACATCGCCAGCCCCCAATGTATTTGAATGGTTGGCCGTGAGCCGATGTCGTAGTCTCTCTTCTAAATGTTGCACTTACGTCGACTTGTTTACCTTTGGCCATACATAGTCATACACGTAGGTCCTACTTAATAACAGCGTGCAAGGTTTTATTTGGTTCCAAAAATCGTCCTCTCAAATTATTGACGTCATCAGCCCAAATATTTAAAAACCTGATTTTTTTTATGAAATTTGAGCACGGTTCATGAGAAACAAATGTCATAATCGTGTTCAGCAGCATTTACTTCATATTTTGCACCACAAACGACGTACATTCGACACATTTTTTGAAGGTGGGACAGTCCCTTTAACTGCCGGTATTTTATTGCTTGCTATTTTTGGGAAAACATAATTTTCCTGATAATATAAAGCAGAGTGATACATACATTATACAGCCATGAGCAAAACTATGGCAAACTCATAATGTTGATTTTTTTTTAAATTGATAGTCGCAACCACTAACTAAAGGCCACCGCTAATATGCATCGTGTCGGTTAAAGTTTTGTTAGCATTTAATTCAATGGCTGTTAGCTTTAGAGGATCGTCGGGCATATAATCATACAAGCACAACGCAAAATGTATTTTCACTCCATTATGTACAAAAGCAATGCGGGAAAAGCCCGCAATCTGATGAGGATCAAAAGTACATGCAAGTGCTGTTAGGTAAAAGTGTGGAATGCTCATCAACTTTAACTGGAAATATATTTCAGTAGGCATGTTTTTATGCAAAATGTGATGGATTTACAATATATTGTGGCCTCGTCTGTCGATTTCGAGCAATAACTCAATTTGTGTGGGAAAATGTAAATATTTATATTTAACAGTCTCACTGACAGTTAAAAAGTAAAATTTGATATGTTAAATAACAAACAGATTAGATAAGCACCATGAAGTCCGTTTTTTTATTCGCGCCCAGTCGCCAAATATCATCGTTCAAAGTTCAGTTTTCTTCCAGCCAATGAGCTTGACGAGTCAGCCACCACAACATAACAAAATTTGCAGCGTTGTGCAACTATGGAAAATGGTGATATTTTTTGCTCAAGCATTCTGTCGAAATTTGTAATGTCAGAAGAAAAAAAATCATGTCTTATTATGCCTGAATTAAACTCATTCATTAATAGGCATAAAGGAAAGGATTTTTCCGAAGGGATGGAGGATGTTTCCAAAGGATTTTTTGCTCTAACCATTGATGAAGTTTTCTCCAACATAGTTTTTTATCGGATTGTTTACGTTGTTTTATGGTACTCCCTGTA
>VOPJ01006746.1:0-41575 GCA_014673585.1 Semibalanus balanoides | reverse complement strand
GGCGGCGCTACGCGTCGCCGTTTTTTCGTTATCTTGATAAAACATGAGGGGGGTGTTCAAACACCCCCAGTGGGGCGCGGGTTAATTATGAAATTTAACATTATTGGGGGGCCCAGGCCCCCAAAAGTATTCAAATCGACACCGGTGTGGGATCGACACCGGTTTTTCCAACATTTATCGTTTTTCCACCAAAAATAACATGCCATGACGTCAATAAAACGTCAAAATTCCCAACGTACCTACTATATCGATTTCATTGAGATTTGGTATGAAGTAGAATTGATGCAGCATAAGACGCTGGAAGTTCCACTTAAATATATATCATAGTGGTTCATTGTTCAAGTTGCCCCCCTGGCCCCCCCGGTTAGGGGCGCCTTTTGTCCCCCACCAGCAGGGCGCAGGCTATCCTCTTTCAGCCCTCTTTCAGCCAATGCAGGAACGCGCAGGGGACATACTTGTATTAAATGCCCCCCGTTCCTGTGAAAGGGGGAGTTTGCATCCCACCCCTGGATCAACCAGTGACCATGGTCATTGGTCAATGGTCATGAGGTGCGACAAGGTTGTGGAAAAATTACAGTGTCGCGCAAAAATAGCTCATTATTGTAACGCACCCAAACCTGTTTTATATCGCTATGATTTAGGGGCGCCCTCTATGGGGTTGAAGGCACCCTTCATGAGTTTGGGGGCGCCCTTCTTAGATTCGGGGTGCACCTCATCTTGTTTGAGGGCGCAATTCCTAGTTTCGGGGCGCCCTTCCGAAGTTTGGGGTGCTTTTTGGGCATCATGGCTCCCTCCCCGGAATTGGGAGCGTTCTCCATGGGATTGTTGACGCTTTCCATGGGTTTGGGGGCACCCTCTTTGGTTTTTAAGGCGCCCTCCTCAGATTTGGGCGCCCTCCTCAGTTTCGGTGTGCATGTCTAATAGCGCTCGAAGGCGCGCTTCCGAGTTTCGAGGGCTCCCTTCCAAAGTTCTGAATGCTTTTGGGGCATCGAGATTCCCGGAATTGGGGGGCCTTCCATGGTTTTCGGGGCGCCCTCCATGGTTTTCGGGGCGCCCTCCATGGTTTTGAGGCGCCCTTCATGGGTTTGGGAGCGCCCTTCAGGCTTCATGGGTTTGGGGGCGTCCACTAGTGGTGTCAATCGGTTACCCAATTTTTGGTAAAAAAAAATGTGACCGATTTGGTAATTGGTAGGTCAGGCTTATAAATTTTTGGACCCTTCGGTCAGCTTAATCTTATACAATTCACCTTTTTGTCGCATTTTTACGCATTCTTACTTCTATCCAGCAAATTGGTACACAATTTGCTCGAAATTCAATTCATAGTGTGAATGTCTTTGGTCTTGCTTGTGGCATCCACTATTTTATTTTGATTTGCAAATTTATTTAGTCCCTTTTTCACAATTAATGATGTCTCTTTGGAAACTGAACCTGTGCGTCTTATGAATTATGATGTTAACAAAGCTATTTTTGCCAGTGTGTATAAATAAGCATGTTTTTTTTTAATCGGTCAAATCTTCGACATTTTTGGCCTCAACCAAAATCGGTCAATATTTGGTCAACCAAAATGCCTCATGTTCGGTATTGGATTGGTTTTGGTAAGGAAATTTTGGGAAAATGACATCACTAGCACCCACCATGGGTTTAGGGGCGCCCTACATGGGTTTGGAAACGCCTGCGGCGCCCAGATTGCGCCTTCGGCGCAGAGGCGCCAATTTCCATTGAAGGGGGGGGGGGGCTGCTAGCCCCGTTGCCTCCACCCTGGATCCGCCCCCGCTATGTTTGTTTCGAGTCACTGGGATACAAGTTTGACGATACAAACGATAAAAACACGACAGACAATTTAAAACACGCGTCACGCACGCACAATAAATCATGCTAGGTTGATAAAGAACATACGAAGTCAAGCGTTGGGACTTGGGCACGCCCTTGGCTCCGTCGAGGCGAGGAGCCACATGACTGGCAGGGTACCAGTGCGACGGCCCCGAGCTAGCCACTGCCCATAACTACTGATCGCCGTATCTCACGGTATATCACCTCACTCACCACCAAACCGTACCCACGTCACCGCTGTCACAGAGCAGTGAGTGACCTCTGCTCGTGTTGCAGTGATCGGCGACACCAGGACTGGGCTGAGGCTGTACACGTCATCAGCAGAGCCCCTCATCTCTCCTGTTGCCATGGAGACGGCCGTGCTGCAGCTGATGGAGAACATCGTCAAGGATAAGGATGCCTGCGGCGTGATGGCCGCCCTCTTCACCACCATCACCGGCGATCTGAAGGTAGGTCATCGCCGCAGGGGTGCCAGCGCTGTGTGTGTGTCTCACAACGTTGACTCATGGTTCAGGGCATAGGCGTAGGAACGGGGGGGGGGGGGCAGGGAGCCATGACCAGACATGTACTCGGATCCCGAAAACGGATCCCGGGATCTGATCTCATCTCTGGGATCTGGACCCCGGATCCACTGGGATCAAAGATCCACCTTCACAACTTGTCGATGGATCCACTAGGTTCATAGATCCGTCTTCAACATAGGTGGACGGGAACCTGCGTGGTCTAAAACGGTGCCGTGTTTGATTTGATCCACTTTGGTATAATCTAAGTGGACCAAATTGGACCAAAACTGCTAAAAAGCGTTGCAGATGACGTCATGCTCCGAACCTATGGGACCGATTTTGTCGGTGTCTTCACCATTCGATCCGGCATAGCCCAGAACGGTGCTGTTCTGAGTTTTATCCGATTTAATCCTATCAAAGTGGACCAAATTAGACCAAAACCGCTCAAAATCTTTGCAGACGACGTCATGCTTCAAACATATGGGATTGATTTGGACAGGATTTTCACAATTCGATCCGGCTTGGTCTAAAACAGTACCGTGTTGAGTTTTACCCAGTTTGGTCCAATCTAAGTGGACCAAATTGGACCGAAACCAACAAAACTGGCGGTTTGGGTCCAATTTGGTCCACTTAGAATAGACCAAAGTCGATAAGTCTCTATTAGGCCCCGTTTTGGACCAAGCCAGATCAAATGGTGAAGACCGTGTTCAAATCCGGTCCATATGTTCGGAGCATGACGTCTGCGATGTTCTTTGGTGGTTTTGGTCCAATTTGGTCCACTTAAATTCAATCAAAGTGGATAGAACTCCAAAAGGCACCGTTTTGGACTTCGCCAGATCGATTGGTGAAGACCTCATTCAAATATGTTTCATGGGTTCTGAGCATGACGTCTGCAACGATTTTTGGCCTTTTTGGTCGATTTTGGTCCACTTTATTAGACCAAAGTAGATAAAACTCACAAACAAAACGTTTTGAACCACGCCGGATCGATTAGTGAAGATACTGCCCAAATCGGTCCCATAGGCTAGGAGCATGATGTCTTCTGCAACGACTTTTGGTGGTTTGGGTCCAATTTGGTCCACTTCGATTAGACCAAAGTGAAAATAAAATTGTATACGGCGCCGTTTTAAACCACACCAGATCGAATGGTGAAGACCCCTTCCAAATCAATCCCATAGCTTCGCAAATATTTGCCCATTACTCCTCCCTCTTGGGGGTAATTTGAAAACACGCACGTATATAGATGGAAAATATGGAAATTTTAGGAAAAAAACGCACCTGTTTTATTTATTGCGTTGTTAGGCAATACATTGACAAGTATTTTAATAAGTTAAAAATTGAAATCAGAGGTGTTTCCGAGGTCACAAGAGGTCAACGAAAACAAAATCACAAGGTCATGGGTCAAGGACATTCAAGGTCACGCACACAATTCCAGAAATATAATCTTTGTTTCATTGCGAATTCAGCCATACAAGTATTGTTGAAATTTGCTAAGTAAAATGCCTTTTTTGGCCTCCAAAAATACTGATTAGACAGATGAATTGAGATGAAAAAAGTCACGCTGCTCCCAAAAGCAGCGTGACGTTGCGAAAATGCCCGAGGCTATAACTCGAGAACCTGAGGTCAGATCGAGCTAATGTTGCCACAGCTAAATTAAGGTTCCAAGATAACCCTGAACACCAATTTTGAACCAAAAGTGAGAGAAGAGGGTGTTTTCGACTGGTCGAAATGTCGTGGAATGCCCTTGCTCCCAAACGCCTCGCGTGTTGCTGTAGAGCGTCCGGCGCATTTGGTCGCGCCGCAAACAACACAAAGCGCCTAAAGCGCCACAATTCGCCGCGGACTGCGATTGAGGCCGACGTGCGGCGGTTGGAGCGCGGCCGAGTAACGGGTCGGCTCCGGCCGCTCTCCGGGCGGACTCAGGGTAACTAGACAGAGACACGGGCGGACTCGGGGTAACTAGACAGAGACACGGGCGGACTCAGGCCGACTGTCATCCAGCTGATGCCGCCGGCCGGCAGCCCGTCATCAGACTGTGACGTCATCTGATATCTTCAGATTGTGACGTCATATGACGTCTTCAGACTATGACGTTATATGACGTCATCAGACTGTGACGTCATCTGATGTCCTCAGACTGTGACGTTATATGACGTCTTCAGACTGTGAAGTCATTTGACGTCTTCAGCAGACATGTGCATGAATCTGAAAGTAGGATCTATGATCCCAGAGGATCTCTCGACAAAACGCAATGTTGGGATCTATGATCCCACTGGTTCCCACGACAAATTACAAGAGTGGATCTTGTGGATCCCTCGATTCAATTTTGCTGCGGATCTTGGATGCCAAAGGATCCCATGATAAACAATGAAAATGTATCTCTGATCCCAACGGATCTCGGATCCGTCATGATCTGACTTTTATATTATGCCATAATTATAGTATTCCTCTGCAAAATCAAACTAAAAGGCATAAGCCCATGCTAGTTTCATTTACTATTAATAAAAAGTACCTACTGACAATTACTTAAAAATTGGTTCCGAAAATACACATATGTACAATGGCGAATCTGGGATCCCAGTGGAACCCAATGCAAAATAGTGCCTGCTATCTCGGGTCCAGGCGGATCCGTCGACCAATATTGAAGAAGGATCTATGATCCCAGTGGATCCATCGACAATTTGTGGTGGTGGATCTATGATCCCAGCGGATCCGGGATCCAGATAACAGATCAGATCCCGAGATCCGTTTTCGGGATCCGAGCACATGTCTGATCTTCTGGCTGTGACGTCATCAGACTGTGACGTCATCAGATCAGGCTGGATTGGGCGTCATCAGTCATAAGTCTTCGGTCATTCGTCAGTCGCTTCGGTCTCGTATTGACGCCGATGTCCGAACTCCACTTTTAGCCTTTTTCATAAAGATATTTACATACCAGTTGTATGTGTAGGTTGTAGATTACGATTATACAACTTACACATTTAATACGTTTCATCAAAAATTACACGGACCGCGTAAGTAAAATTGTAAATGTGCCTACATATAATATGATTCTATAATGTTATTGTAATATGTTAATATAACTACATTGATATAACATATATGTGCCTACTACAAACCTACACATACAACCGGTGTGGGTATCTTTATGCAAAAGGCTACTGGTCGAGCTGCCGTGGCGGCAGTGTCTTCTGGGTGTATTCCTGCCAGGCGCAGTGTCGCCCATCGCCCGTCAGCCGTCTCCTATCAACCTGCCGCCGCCGCTGTCTTCTGTCACCCGTTCTCTACTCTGCCGGCTGCCCTCCTGCCATCCTGTCTGTCCCCGCGGCCAGCCATCACCAGGCTGCGGCGCTGGGCCGACGCCGTCGTCCGGTGACGGCTTTTTGCCGCAGCTGTTGAGTGCCGCCGTGCTCAATACCGCCCGCCGAACGTCGCGGGCAGCGACCGGTGTGGCGTGCGGCAGCTCTGAGGCTGAGCTCAGCGAGGCAGCTCTGAGCTCAGCGAGGCAGCTCTGACCTCAGCGAGGCAGCTCTGACCTCAGCGAGGCACCTCTGACCCCAGCGAGGCAGCTCTGACCTCAGCGAGGCAGCTCTGACCTCAGCGAGGCACCTCTGACCTCAGCCAGGCAGCTCTGACCCCAGCCAGGCAGCTCTGACCTCAGCGAGGCACCTCTGACCCCACCCAGGCAGCTCTGACCCCAGCCAGGCAGCTCTGACCCCAGCCAGGCAGCTCTGACCCCAGCCAGGCAGCTCTGACCTCAGCGAGGCAGCTCTGACCTCAGCGAGGCAGCTCTGACCCCAGCGAGGCAGCTCTGACCTCAGCGAGGCACCTCTGACCCCAGCCAGGCAGCTCTGACCCCAGCGAGGCAGCTCTGACCTCAGCGAGGCAGCTCTGACCTCAGCGAGGCAGCTCTGACCTCACCAGGCAAGCTCTGACCTAGCGAGGCAGCCTTGAACCTCAGGCGACCGCTCTGACCCCAGCGAGGCAGCTCTGACCTCAGCGAGGCAGCTCTGACCTCAGCGAGGCAGCTCTGACCTCAGCGAGGGCAGAGTGACAGGCAGGTGGGTAGACAAGCGAGCGGACAGCTGCGAATGGACTCGTTCCTTCGGCGTCGGACCGGCGTGTCTCAGACGTCTGATGAGCCGTCTACGAAGACGGCTCATCAGGCGTGTGTACATACGGCTGTAGTCAGGGATGGCTGCGGCGACTGACTCGCTTCAGGGCGCCGACAACATGTCCGCTGCATTGTGGCGGGGGATCGTGTCGAAATCACCACGTATGTGAACTGTGAAGGTGACGGTTACATCGACACGTTGTGCTGAGGACAGCGTGTTGGAGCGTCTGTTGAGGCGAACTTTGACGGTGGCGCCAGCGGGATGAACGGGTTACGGTTCTGATGGATGAATAATGAGGTTTTATGCTGTTGGTGGAAACTCAGCTCGACTTGATTCGTGAAAAAACTACCGCGGTATTTGTTCAAGCGTTACGAAAAGTCAATCAACAGGCAATTACTTAGTTCGCCTTTGTAGTTCGTTGAAGAACGAAGCTAATGCTTATGATCCTCTTGATCGAGCTGGCTAGTGCTGATGCTATTGATGCTAGAGCAAATTTGCTAAGTTCCGTTTGCTCTTATATAACTATTCGTAATTCGTTGATTTTTTATCTCTTTTTTTTTGCCTCCGTCTTCAAATCGCAGACCCGCAGCTGTCGTCTACAGAAGACGGCTCAGTTCAGTGGTGGCCGGCACTGCAGGGACGTATCAGGTCATATACCCGCTCTGTGAACACTGTGCAGACCTGAGGCTTCAGTACCCAGATCGCCCAGGTTACTGTCCCTGCCCACAGGGTACCTTTCTCAGCCCCCACTCCCAGCCATTGCTATCCCGCACCTGAACGCCGCGCTCCATAGTGGTCTGGCCGGGCCGCTGACCTTGCTAATGTCTCTGTCTTTAGGGATTCGGATCGTAATGTGTGGCGTGCCGGCCCAGTGCCCAGTGTCGCCTGAGAGGTAGCGGCCGGCTAACTTTGGCAGTAACGTCACTCATATAGCCGCCAGCCTAAAGTGGCTGGGTCAGAGTCCGTGTGGATCGGTCTGAATGGCGTGTTGTCAGTGCCTGTCAGTGCCTGTCAGTGCCTGTCAGTGCCTGTCAGTGCCTGTCAGTGCCTGCCAGTGCTGTCAGTGCCTGTCAGGAGACGTGGAGAGACGTACCGCTGGTAACGGATATATTTTGCTGCTGTTTGCATATAGAGCTGAACCCCATACATAAATTCCCCGCAAACGTTTCGTTATTCCTAGCGTTTTGTGAAATGTGCTTTGTAAGTTATGTGTGGTTTCCGGCTGCCCTGGTGAATTCGTGGTCTAATCGAAGAAATAGGCGATGTAACTCAGGTCAGCATTGTCGGCGTCACCAGCCGGAACCTCCGTGGCGCCGTGTGCCGCATATGTCTGTAATGTGCCACTGTCGCCGCAGCGCGTCACTGCTCGCCGCGTGTGAGTGACGTGCCCACGCCCAGTATTGCCTTATTGGTTGGCGGCTGCTAGTTGCTGAGGGCGGTTCTGCCCCCCCCCGCTCCACCACTGGGCCGCCTTTGCGGCTGCTGTGGCTGAGGGCGGTTCTGCCCCCCCCCGCTCCACCACGGCGCCGGACCGCTGCTGTGGCGGCTGCCGTATTTTGTGGATGTTATTGCCGTAGTTGTTTTTGCTGCCACGGGTGCTGTTGCTGCCTCCGTTGCCGCTTCCACTGTCCTTACCTTTGCTGCTGTCTTAGGGATGTACGACCATTCGGATTATATTCCACTTAGGAGAAGAAATCGTTGAATGTCTAAATCTACATTTCGAAAACCACATTCATGGTTGTTCTATTACCCTGCATTCATGTACCCTCATCCATGATTCCAGTCACGAGTTCATTGATTTCCCATCAGACTGCTATTGCTATTGCCGGAATGTGAGCTCAGTTGTGCGGCTTCGGAAGCCCCTCTCTCCTCCGTCTCGGTGTCTTCTGAACCGTCCGTCCGCGGCTCTATGGCCCGCTGTGAGACGGTCGGCAGTGGAGACTATTCCCTGCCGCCGCCGCCGCCGCCGCCGCCGCCGCCGCCGCCGCCGCCGCCGCCGTCTCCCTGGTGTCCATCCATCGCGGCTGGGGCAGCTCCGAGGCTCGGCAGCTCCCGGCTTAATGAGATCCCCACCCAGCCTTCTCCGCCGGACGGACGCTAATGAACGACGCATGGATGCTGGGGCCGCGCTGTCTGCTGTCTGCTGTCTGCTGTCTGCTGTCTGCTGTCTGCTGCCTGCTGCCTGCTGCCTGCTGCCTGCTTCTGTGTCTGCTGTCTGCTGTCTGGCTGTCCTGCTTCTTGCTGCTGCTGCCTGCTGTCTGCTGTCTGCTGTCTGCTGTCTGCTGTCTGTTGTTCTGCTGTCTGCTGTCTGCTGTCTGCCCTGTCTGTCTGCCTGTCTGTCTGCTTCCCTGTCTGCTGGTCTGTCTGCTGTCCTGTCCGCTGTCTGCTGTCTGCTGTCTGCTGTCCTGCTGTCCTGCTGTCTGGCTGTCTGCTGTCTGCTGTCTGCTGTCTGCTGTCTGCATGTCTTGCTGTCCTGCCTGGTCTTGCTGTCTGCTTGTTGCTGTCTGCTGTCTGCTGTATGCCTTGTCTACTGTCTACTGTCTACTGTCTACTGTCTACTGTCTACTGTCTACTGTCTACTGTCTACTGTCTGCTGCCTGCTATCTGCTGCTGTCTGACGTTGTCTGCTGCTGTCTGGCGTTTTCTGGTGCTGTCTGGCGTTGTCTGCTGCTGTCTGGTGCTGTCTGGTGCTGTCTGGTGATCCAGTAGACGAGCGGGTTGACAGACAGCCGTCCGCCACAGACGAGATTCTGGAGAGATTCACTAATCACTGGCTTTATCGAACGAGGATTATCTGTGAGAAATCGCATGGCCTGGAGTCCCTGGAGTTCTTGGCGTGGCTCGGCAGATCGAAGGCGATTTTATTCCGGTGGAAATGGTGGATGGCAATCCTATGTGAGATTTCGTACGGCATTATTCATGCAGTCCGATCTTGTGCTGTGTTCCGTCTGTGGAATGCAGTCGATACGAAATGCTGGCTGGCCTCGTCAGTCACCTGACCCGTGCTGCCTGACGAGCGACCTCGCGTGCCACACACAGTCGTCTGCATCCAGCAGTCGTATCAGTCACTACCCGTGACATCCATAACATACACCGCAGGTGGGCAGTTGTAGCTCAGCATGTCGAGTATAACAGACGTCAATACTGACTGTGTCTATTAGCACACAGTTGGTGTCTGACTCGGTATCATACAGACCATCATCTGACTGTGTCTATCTAACAACAGTAGTAGTTGGTGTGGTCTGTAACCTCAGTGATCAAGTGTCACAGCAGTACGGGACTGTAGCCCGAGTGTTACCGCCTGTGTTTACCTGTGTACACCTGTACAGTACAATGTACAGGCCAAACCGGCGAGCGGCTGAAATGCGTGCCGCGGGTGTTGAGGGGCGCGCTCTGTTTGCCCTGTGGGTCGCCATGTTTAACAGCTTCCGCAGTCGGGCTGCCCGCCTCGCCGCAGGACGAGATGAGTCGGCCTGCGTCTGATCACCCAGCCGGCCGGCCCGCTCTCGACATGTAACCGCCGCGTCTTGCCGCCAGCGACCAGGCCCCGAAAGTGAAGCTGGCGGGAATCGCGGAGGTTAGGGGGGGGCTGGGCCACAGTGAAGCTGGGCAGGATTTGGTTTATTAACGTCTATTTGCCTGGTCTCGCTGCCCGGTGGTTCGTGCTGTGGTGTTGTGGTGTGTTTTTTGGTGTGTGTGTTTGGCGTGTTGCGTGCATACGTGCATACAGCATACGTGCCATACATGCATACGTGCATACATGCATACGTGCCATACAATGCATACGTGCAATACATGCATACATGCCATACATGCATACATGCATGCATGCGTGCGTGCGTGCGTGCGCACATGCGTGCATTTCGCCTTAGAATGACGCGGCGACACCGCGAATATCATCCGTTGTTCTGGTGAATTCGGCTCGGTGTCTGCTCGCAAAATTCCGCCCGCCGAATTTCGTCTGTCGCAACCTGTCCCCACTGCCTGTCCCAAGTTATCTTTATGGTCATTTTTCGACGAAGATTTAAGTTTAGTACCTCGAACCTTCTACTTAATAAGTTTCACAGCTGACAGCGGCAAGAACATGCTGTGCAAAATGTGTACCTCTGGCTCTATGTTGGATAAATTGCCTCTATTAAAGGAAATAGTTCACCTTCAACATGGGTTTTGAACTGAGATAGCAGTTTTGTAACTGAGATAGCAGTTTTGTAGCCCGTGTTGAAAAACTCTTACTGCAAGTTTTCTGGGCTGAAAGGGCTCTCCAGCCGAATATATTTGACTTTTTGTCGAAGGATTGTGGGCCTCACACACCTGGGCAGAGGCTATACAGTAATCTTACGCGACTATACATTCGAATCTGATTTGGCTGAGCCACGTTTGACGTTGCGGAGAGTACGCATATACGCAATACGCATATACATATACGTATAGTACGCATATACACATATGCTCGTAGTTTATATGAAATTAATAATTTACGTCCTTCTGTCCTGAATCGGCGCGATGTATGACTACTTTTGACATTATGAAAAGAAGTTGTATTTGAAAATATAATCAAATTGTGATTGAAAACAACAATTCAAGGTGAACTATTTCCTTTAACCTGATACATTTCCCCTGTCCGCGGCTCGGCGGTGTTCAGCAGCGTAGAAAGCGGGTTCGAACCAGCGTTTTCCGCCATTCCGACAGCGGACACTCAGCGCCATCGTTTCAGCCGCCGCTTACGCGGAAAATCACTGTAAATGTGCGGGAAATCATAGCCGCGGAGTCCGTGTGCCGACTGGCCAGTGGCCGCTTTTAGTGCCGGCGCTCTGTTTGTGTCGCCACGAGTCGGGCCTGGTGCCTGTCGCGGGCTGACTGAAGAGGGATTGGAGCAGTGCTATATCTGTCATTTCATGACCTGGTCCCGGAGAGCAGAAATCCATAGACGGAGAGCAAAATTGTTTTGGTAGGGAAGTGTTCATATTTTCACAAATTTTTCATTTTGAAAGTAAAAATTTATCATTTATAATAAATATTACGTACTTGTGAGTACAATTTTTATTACTGCAATGTCAGTAAGATTAGGTGAAAAGAAAGTAAATTTCCAGAAAAAAAACATGTGGAAAGAGAGCAAAATTCTTTGGACCCAAAAAGTACAGGAAATGACAACAATTTCCGGGCTGGATGTGCAGAGCATATGAGGCAGACAATATATGGCCATGGATGTAACTTTAATGCAAAGGGGGTTGTAGCTACAACCCCAATAATTTTGGAATTTAACACTACGCCTATGACGAGATGTGGTAGAAATGGGCTCTTAACAACTAAGTAGTAAGTGCAGCCCAAATGATTTCCCAAAAGTTACGCCTCTGTATATGGCTGTGCTGGCCGCTTACCCAATACATAATACGTTGTGCCTGACGGACTGGCTATACGAACGCTGCCTTGATCAACATACAAGGCGATATGCCTCGTTACTTCGTCAGGCCTGGGTCGGCTGCTCCCTCGTGGGACGCCCCGTTACTGCCACATATATAGTATAATATCGCTCGATAGCTCGGTAGCCGTGTGCTGCCTGTCGGTCACCAGGAGCAGCAGTGGGATGATATGGCTGTCATCGGTGCAATGGAAGTGCCGACTAGTATTTGATTTATTACTTTGAGTATATTAAATGAAACTCAAAGAGAAATGGGTTATTGATTTCATCGAACGTATGGCTGTTGAAAGCTTGTTTTGCATACCATCGAAGTTCAATGCATCCGCGGTCCTCGGAAGCCTTCGATCGTCAACAATATCGTAAATATGTCTGTTTATACTTAATATGACTGACACATATCTTCCATGACAGACTAGTAAACGCGGCGTGAGTTGAGGCATTCCGTATTGACCTAACCGGTGGCCGGTGTGTCCGCTCTGCTTTACTGAGCTTATTAGCCTGACTGAAGCTCTGTCATGTCGGTGCCTGCAGCGGCCGCTCGACCGTGACTCCTCTGCCTCCCGTTCCTTCATCCATCCTCCGCGCTCCGCCGTCACCTGACGTAACGGTGCGTGACGCCGCCGTCACGACCACCCCTCCCTCTGATGACACGCTCCGCCGCCGCCGCCGCCGCCGCCCGGCGACCTTGACCTTTGACCCGGCGTAAAACACAATCCGCCATCAATCGATCTCCGAGCGGAGATGTGACGATATTGGGGACATTGTTAAGACGCGATGGCGTGTTGTGTGTGGTGGGGGATGGCTGTCGGCTGCTGGATGTATCGGCGGTGGTGACGTCCCTCTAGCCACCCCATCGCCGTGCACCAGCCCTGATCGCGCCGCCCCTCACCGGCCCTCACCACAGCGCGCCGCTCCCGCCGCCGCGCCGTTCTCACCGCCGATACCTCGTGCGGGCTGCTCGTCTGTCTGATCAGTGTGTGTGTGCCGGAGAGGGGCCGTGTCGGTACCGCCCCTCACCCTTGCCCCCGGCCCCGCCCCCGGCCCCGCCCCCGGCCCCGCCCCCGGCCCTGCAGTGTGTGGCTGGCGGGGCACGTTTCGGCTATCGTCAGCTCTGCAGGGGCTGCAGCAGCCCTGAGCTGTCCGCAGCTGTGATGGCATACTCCGACCCTGTCCGCCGCTGGTATGATGGTACACTGCGCCCTATGATGGTACACTGCGCCCTATGATGGTACACTGCGCCCATGATGGTACCACGCGCCCTTTGTGCGTACACTGCGCCCTATGAGTGGTACACTGCGCCCTATGATGGTACACTGCGCCCTATGATGGTACACTGCGCCCTATGATGGTACACTGCGCTCTATGATGGTACACTGCGCCCTATTGATGGTACACTGCGCCCTATTGATGGTACACTGCGCCCTATGATGGTTCACTGCGCCCCTAGATGGTACACTTGCGCCCTATGATGGTACACGCGCCCTATGATGTTACATGCGCCCTATGATGGTACACTGCGCCCTATGATGGTACACTGCGCCCTATGATGGTACACTGCGCCCTATTGATGGTACACTGCGCCCTATGATGATACAGTGCGCTCTATGATGGTACACTGCGCCCTATATGATGGTACACTGCGCCCTATGATGGTACACTGCGCCCTTCTTCGCTGATGTGATGCTTGGTGTCTGTGATGATCTCCAGCTTGGCGCGGTGGCTGTGAAGAGACCTGTGATGATACGTGAGGTTTGGACTTGTGCCCATTAGACCTCTCACCTTCAGGCTGGTGTCATTTTCTGAAAACGATTGAGGGGGGGGAATGCTAACTTTATGGATTATAATTCCATTCTTACCATGCAATGCCATAGGCCTAATGTATTTTTGTTGAAATAATTGGGGCTGCCCCCCAAAAAAAGTATACAAATCGACACCCATGCCTTCAGGCTTCAAACGTTGTCTGACGCTGCTCCCGTGTCCGTGTCCTGCAGGGTTCACAACCGCTGTGGGAGGAGATGGTGAAGAACGCCTCTCGCCTGCACTCCTGTCTCAAGTGAGTACCAGCACGCTGACCAGTACCACCTCTCAGGGACATTGGGGTCGCCGTGCTGCCGTCCTGCACACTGCACAGCAAAGCCTTCCCTTATCCCTTTTGGCTGAATGTTGGCCGGATCCCCCGCCAGATTTATTTCCTTTACCACTAGCCATCCTCCCTTGCTGAAGAAAGCAACGGTCGGGTTCGCGACGAAGGAAAAAACATGTCGCCTCTCACTGTAGCCTTGCACTGCCTGTAAGTCCACGGCCACCATTCTCAGACTGACGTCTCCCGCCGTGCGCGCCCGGTCCCGCTACCGCCATCACCCCTTCCCTGCGTTCCCCGGCCCCTGCGTCCCCTCTCACCATACCTCCGTGTGTGAGTCCTTCGCCTCGGCCCCCCAACGTATCTTAGCCGCTGGCGCCGCTAAGGTTCCAATACCGGCTCTCAGTCCGTGTCAGTGGGGTAACCGGCCTCTGTTACTGTGGTGCTACGTGACACCATGACACCCGGTGACACAGACCTATCTTGTGACACTCTGGGAATCTAGGACATCTGCAGAACTCCACACAGTTAATTATCATTGACACCGTTCATGTTCATCGTAATCTGGCAGCAGAATGGAAACTGGGCTCTCCCTGTCACCCCTGTCGTATGTAGGAGATTAAGAGCCAGGTTTAACCATTTTCGTGGACGCAGATGAAAATGATGTTCGTGAATCGATGAAGGGCCTGGTTATCGGACTTTTCAATAATTTGTAATGCTGTTGAATGAACCCGAACCATGTGCAATGATCCGGTTTCACAACTACTGTCAATTTATGTCTTGTAATTCTTTGAGACCGTAGTTTTTCTTGATTGAAATGATCGGTTTTTATGGGTGGCATGTGACATTTGTTGTCGGTCCGCCCTAAAACCCCAATCACATCATCATCGATTATCTTAATATGTATAGGATTATCCCAATATGTTGACCCGATCGCAAAAAGAAGCAACGCAAAAAGTCGCTGGCTAAAACGCTGCACCTGCTGGCTGCTGAGACAGTGCAGTGGTTAGTTCGCAGCGCGACCTTGTTCTTGATAGCGGGCGATCTGTGAGAGCTGGCGCTGTAAACAGACCCGCGCAGAGCTGACGTATGTTTACACACAGTACACTGGACATACAGACGGCGTCGGCTGCGTCTTCAACAGACCCGCCTTCAGCCGGCCGCGCGCTGACCTTAATGACCCGCGCCACCCAGCAACCCGCTGTGACGTCAGACAGTTTATATAAACAGGCCGGCCGCAGTTGTCAACGGGGGGCCTGCGGTGTCGTGCAGTCATGACCCGGTCACATGTGCCCGGGGGGGTGGGGTGGGGGGAGGGGGTGGGGGCATCTGGTGAGTGTCGGCCTCGCCATGGTCTGATCCCGCGCCGGTCTTTGTTAGTTGGCCCCCGAAACTTCATCGGCTAAACGTCAAACGATCCACTCAGCACGACATAGAACGGGAATCATCAATCAAACTTCGGCTGCTCACGGGGGCGGTGCGTGTTTCCCGTCATTGTTAACAAACACGCGTCCCGAAAGTTATCGTGGACTCGTGCGTTATGCGTTGGCTTATGGGCGCTTTGATGAATTGAAGCGAGACTCGTCTGGTTTCCGGCAGTTATGAAGACATGTGTATCCGTATTTCCTTGTGATTTACATCTTGTCTTTTTTCGACCACATTTTTTTGATGCATGAATGGATCAGTGTTTGTGTTTTTGGGGACACGGCTTCCTATTCGCTGCATCTCTAGCTTTTTGACAGCAATTATTGGGAATTAACTGGCTGGATTACGGATAAATCTCTTTAAATAATGACCAGAGATTCGCCACTTCACATTTTACCCCTGCTGACATACGTCTGCTGATCCAGACGTTGGACTTGGCAAAACTCGGCCATGTGCGTCCTGTTATTTAGTTCTATCTCTGCCAAGCTGATAGACGAAGCACTGGCACGTCATGTCCAAAGTCGTGTCCAGCTTATATACGCCATTGGTGAATCCCAGAGATGTATCGGCCTGGCTGTTTCATTAAGCAGTTAATACAGATAAATTCGGCCCACTCTGTTGACACGAGCAGTGATAACGACGTGTAATGTACAGCATGTTGTGCAGCTCATGCACAGTGCAGAGTGCTGAACGTTGTACCAGCCCAGCTGATGGTCGCAGCTGACGGTTCTCTCCGCCGCTCATCTTGGCTGTGGCCACAGCAACTGATCAGCTTTATGCAAATACTTGATATAGGCAGGGGCGTAACCTTTTGAAAATAATTGGGGTTTCACTTAGTTGATAAGAGTCATAGGCGTCATAGGCGTTACGTTAAATTCCCAAATTATTGGGGCTGTATGTGCAACCCCAATTCATATTCAAGTTCCACCCACGGATATCGGTACGAATGTTGCGGTAAATATCAGCTATGACGTCAATTTGTGGTCTGCTGGACTCATTAGATAGTCAATATTACCCTTGAACTCGCTACTGAGCGTCTGGAAAGCCAGCCTCTGTCATATGTCATCTCTCTCCAGATGGCCCGCTGTATATATTGCTGCAGATACTATCGTGACGTCACCGGCACCGTATGGAAACTCCGATGCTATCGAGCATCTCCGGTGCAGTTTGTATGCCGTCCGCAGCGCCGGAGAGTGCCGTGACCCAGGTCAAGGTCCGCAGCGCCCGAGAGTGCTCTCTGAAACTGGCGCTCTGACACTGACGCCGCCGGGGTCATCCCGCTGACCTTGACCTGGGTCACGGACTCACGGCACGACCATCACCCACTCATCAACGGCCGCTCTGGGTGGTGGCCTTCCCGGGCCCCACAGACCGACGAGCCATTTCCTTCATAAACTCTGAACTCACTGTGTGCTGAATCGGTACCCAGTGGCCGTTAGCCTAGTTTCGCATACGGTGCTGGCTGGTATTACTGCCGGTGCTGGCTGGTATTACTGCCGGTGCTGGCTGGTACTACTGCCGCCGCTCCTTTGGCGGCCTGTGTTGACCCAAGGCGGACGTGAGGGGCACTCTGAGAAGCCGGCTGAAGACACGCCGCGCCTCCGTGTGACAGCTCTGTCGGCAGGCTGTCTGAAGGGTTTATCCAGGCTGGCTGAAGGCCCGGGACCCGGGGTGATAGCCTGCAGGGCACGCCTGGGAGGTGATTGGCGTGTTGGCAACACTGGCGCCAGATCTTACAGGAGGATTAGTTTTCTGAGAAGGCTCCAATCTGGACCGTCTGTATCACTGTAGCAGTGGGGAGAGGAGCGGCGGCAGACTGGGCGTGGAGCCCGGCCTCCAGCCCTGTCCAGGACCCCTTGCGGTGAGACCGGCCTCCAGCGCCTCCGGCACGTCGCGCGGTGACACATGGTCCTATGTATTTGGCCATACGTGGGCCGGCAGTGGGGCAGAATGGCTCTTTGAGCTAGGTGGGAGCAATCCAGGCCGCAGGGGACAAGTGGGAGGTGGTCCTTATCTGGCAGCGCGGAATGAAATAGTCGGAGCTATTCCTCGTCGGACGGGCCGACTCATCCCCTCGCGTTCGCACACGCCCTCAGCACGCATCATAACCTGAGTACTGTGGACGGCACGACGGCGCAAAGGCCTGCGGAGCGGGACTCAGGGGGACATCGCTCCGTCAACGGCAGCCCCCAGGCCGACCCCTACTGTGATCGACATCGTGTGTGGATGCCGGCAAGAGGCCCACACAAGGGTCCCTCGAGAGGAGCAGGGGCACAC
Organism: Semibalanus balanoides; assembly: GCA_014673585.1. Lineage (NCBI taxonomy): Eukaryota > Metazoa > Arthropoda > Thecostraca > Balanomorpha > Balanidae > Semibalanus > Semibalanus balanoides. The sequence continues at coordinate 23,926 of VOPJ01006746.1, read as the reverse complement.
TGGCCGCTCACGGACCCAGCACGCGCACGGTAACCATCCGGGTCAGGACCGGAGAAGGGCATGGGACAGAGGCCTTCGAGGAGGACAGTGGGGGACATCCGGGCCTGTCGAGCCATCCCCAGCGATGCGACGCGTTAAGCCATGTGGTGGAGGTAGAGGCAAAGGACTCGGCCACGGGAAGACAGGGACTTCGGCTCGTCACCCAGCAAGCTACCCGAATGTAAACGCATGGCTTTGGACGCGAGAGAGCGAGAAGTCGCGGGGAGGAGGAAACAGGGGAATCGCTCGTCACGACCCGCAGAACCACGTAACCGATTGTGTAGTGACGGAGAGTGCTCAGAGAAGAGCGCGAGAGGACGTGGACATCAGAGCATCGCGTGTCGCACGCCTGCACCGCAAAAACGTATACCATTCGTCGAAACGGGAGTAGGCAGTGCACGGCCTCGAGGAGGACAGAGAGCATCGGCGCCTCGTCACAGCCTGCGCCACACCGACGGTAACCCACTTGGTGAGAGCTGGAGAGCACGGCAAGAGGGAGCTCGGGAGAAGGAACGGGGACAGTCCTCGCTGCCGTCACACCGCATCAACGTCAACCACAGTGTGGACGGAGAGCAGCATAAAGGCCTCGGAGAGACGGACGCAGGGGACACTCGCTCGTCGCCACACAGGTACCCTGGCGCTCACGTTAACCATAGTCGTCAGCACGGAGAGGCAGAAGGCTCGGAGGATGGACACGGAATCGCTCGGCCCCACTACAGCTACCCACGTAACTCCATCGTTTGGACGAGAGGCAAGAGGCCTCGGAAGGAGGACAGGACGCATGCGCTTCGCTCCCACCCAGCAGCACGTGAGCCATTACGTGTGGCACGGAGAGTCAATAGGCCTCGGAGAGGACAGGGGACATCGCTCGTCCACCCAGCACCACGTAGCCATGTGTGGACGGAGAGGCAAAGGCCTCGGAGGATCCAAAGGATTTGAACCAAGTGGGATATTTTCCGATCATGCCGTGAGTATTCCAGGCGGCCGAAGCGCGTTGAGTTGTTCTAGGAATATGTCCATGCTAACGTGCTTCTAGGGACCTGTGCCTCTCACGTCACATTGTGGGTCACATTGGTGGAGGTTACGCTTGACACTAGTCTGTAGAACTTTTTTACTGAATTAGACCATGTACTTCATTTCCCCAGAATCACTTTAGTTACTGAGATATTCCAAAGTCGCCAATCACATACTGGCAGTAAATTAATTATCAATAGTGCCAGAGAGCTTTCGCACTAGAAGCATTGCTCTTAAATTACAACGCTAGCATATATTGTTAGCTCGAGCCAGTGCCGCCAGTTATTTAAGACAGACATTTTTCGCTACCTGTTTGAGAATCGTTTTTTGGGAGGGTTTTGAAACAAAACAATGCAAAACAGAAAATAAGCTAAAAACTTCAAGCTAAAGGGGCCCAAGAAAGCTTGCAGTTTAGTCGGCCTAGACCAATAATCCAGAGCAGTTAACGCTTTCCCTTATACCGTGAATAAAAAGCTGAACATGTCTTGAAAAGAGTATAGGCAGCACTCCCTCTTAATGATCCACGAGCTTATATCTATCGTCACCAGTCCCGTTGCTTGCGGCTGATGACATGTCGCACGTATAGAGTGCACGAACCACCAAATAGCGATGGCCGCGCTTGTTCGTGGTTCTTCTTCAGTACCCGCGCTCGAGATGCCATGAACTGTTCGTCTCCAACCTGGATGGCGGATCAGATGAACATAACGGTGTCAATAGTTCTGCCGATGCACATGATTGATGTCGACGGACAGACTCAGAATTAAGGGCATCCAAATGAGAGGCGGACAGGTTCGCGCGCGCTGAGAGCGAGCGCCGCAAGCAGGCCGAGCTGAGCACCTCCTGCGAGATGAATCTACTCACGACGGCCGCACGTGGACTCACCGTGAAGACTATGGACTGGGCTGTTTTGATGGAAGACCCAGGCTAGTACCGGTCCTGCACAGCGGGTGACCAATAGCTGGAGCCCCGCGCGAGGTCAGAGGAGCCCACGCGAAAGAGAGAGGGGAGTTCCCTACTTTCATGTAGCATACAGTGTGCTACGCCGGACACACACGGCACAGCAATTCAGACAGACAGCCACGAGGACAGCAGTCCCATTCAGCCGCTGTGACAGCAGAGGGAAGCAGTCAATGTTCGAGAGGACTAGCACGATGCGACAGCGCAGTCAGGAGAGGACCAGCACTCGCAGCACGACTGGCAGTCGTATCGCAGGACAGGAGCACTCAGAGTGACGCATAGTTCTATGCTCAAGTGAGGACCGCATAGAGGATCAGCAGCTCATAGTTCGCAGGACAGCGACTAGAGACGCAGAGTACGGACCCGCAGGAGGAGGACAGGGCACTGAACAGGCATTCGCGAATTCACACAGGGCTCAGCCACGAGATGACCACAGTCATTTCTATGAGGACAGCACGAGACAGTACGAAGGTGAGAGCAATGTCTGCAGCCGATTCGGGGATCAGGACGATCCATTGTCAGACACATCTCGACAATGCCACCTTCGCGTAGGTCTGTATCATTGCCTGTCTATAAGCGTCGACAAGCACTCGATGTGAGACGTTGCGGAGTGCATGCGGCTAAAACACGTATTGATGTCGCAGGCCGGAGCTAATAATATGCTCGAATGCAATTTATCGAATCGGCTCTCGGATATCGGCACAATCACACGAAACGCTTAGACGCGTGCGTCTTGCTGCGGAATGTATGTAGCATAATTTGTGTCGGGACCTCCTGCGAGAGTGACGCTGAGAAACATACGTCGCCGTTTGAGGGGGAATGATTATAGAAATATCTCTAGTCCGGGCCGACAGACAGTCACCCGACTGTGATAGAATGTATCCAAATGTCGAATGGGATCCAAATCGGGCTTAGCGGATGCATTAGTGTGCATATACACTTTATACATAGCGGGACATGTATGCGGGAATGTCTTTAGAATTCGTTGCTACCCCAGCGCTTTTCACTTATGAGAGGAACGTTTCGTGGTTAACTTCATGAATGCTCGGCGGAAGTGCGAGGCCGAGGTGTGTAAGCTGTAGGTGGGACCGAGCGAGGTGTGTAGACGGTGGGCCAGCGGCTGTACGTGGGCAGGGTCGGGCGGCTGCAGCGGCTGGACGTGGGCTTCTGCGCAGGGGGCCGCCCACGTGTCGCCGAGGGCTGGCGGGCAGTCGGTGTACGAGGGGCGGCGCTCTGGTAGTGGGGTGGTCCATCCCGAACGTGTAGTGTGTGGGCGGCGGGGCAGCGATGTTAGTGGTGGGACCCAGCGTGTAGTGGATGGGACCAGCGTGTATGTGGGTCGCGTCGCGCGCGACGGCAGTGGATGTTGTAGCGTCGGTGGGAGGCCTCTCCAAGGGCTACGTTGTGTTACCTGCGACGGCGTGCTCAAGTAGGTGGGGGCAGACGCTGGTAGTGCGCTCGGGCCTCATTGGCCGTGGTACGATGGCGGGGCCCCGCGTGTAGTGGTCGCGCAGTGTGTTAAGGTCGCTGGCGCCCAAGTGTGTAGTGGATGGGAGCATAGTGTGTAGTGGTGGTCCAGCGTGTAGTGTGGGCTATACAGGCGTGTTAGTGCGTGGGCGCCCACGTGTAGTGGTGGGCCAGCGTGTAGTGGTGGGCCAGCGTGTAGTGGTGGGCCAGCGTGTAGTGGTGGTCCAGCGTGTAGTGGTGGGCCAGCGTGTAGTGGTGGGCCAGCGTGTAGTGGTGGGCCAGCGTGCAGTGGTGGGCGTTGAGCCGGCTGCTGTAGTGAGGACGGGTGGGGCCTGTGTTGGCCCGCGGTGGCCCGATGCGTAGATTGCAGCACGGCACTCCATGGCCGCGTGTCCGGAGATGCATCGCAGCGACCGTGACAGAACAACGGGTGGTGCAGGGGCTGTCAGCTGGTGACAGAACGGGTGGTGCAGCGGCCGTCAGCTGGCGCCGCTAGTCGCAGCTCGATGATGATGATGGATGACAAACCAGTGTCGGCAATACGGCTGCGACGGCTGACCAAGCAGGCCGTTATGCTAGGTTAAGTTAGGAGAACGCTAGCTTGGGGTAGAAGCTCGGTAGGTGTTATTGATTATGACGCAAATTATCGACTCTGATGTTTTACTTCCCGTCGTTTGTTTAAGCGCTTGTGTTTGAGGTGTGGTGGTGCTATGGTTTTTGGGCATCATCAGGAGTGCTAGCTTTTGTATTTTTCGTGCACTTAATGAGTGAAACGGCTCAGAAGCGTGTATACAGGTTGGGTTACACTGCCGACACAACAGTTAATGAGGGCCCTGCAGACGGCTGCTTCGCATCCGTCTTTATGATGAGACCAAATCGCGACGCGGAAAGGGTTGGACGCCATGGCTTACGGCTCAGGCACTGGCTTATAGCGGCGGAGGCAACGGTCTGAAAGATTTAAACTGATCAGGTAAATTGAGCTATAATTGGAGAGACGGCGAGAGACAGGGGCCGGGTCCTCCGCAGAGACTGCTGCCGGCTGAGCCGATGTTACCTAGAGAAGTGACTTAGAGGTTCAGCAGCTAGTATCCCTGAAGGACTTTAGCTTTACTCTTGTCAACCTAAGCGCCCAGACTAATATACGTCTTCACTAAGGGGCATCATGAACCAAAGGGGCTAAACCACCAATTTCTCCCAGAACGTGTCCACTTTTCGCAAGGAGATAGAAAATGGCGACCATCACCGACTTTGTCTTTCCTTACCACCACGGCTCGTCCGGCTCGCCTGCGGGGCAGGAGCTCCACACAGAGGTCAAGTGCAGGGTGTTTTACCAGCAGGTTTTTACCTAAAGGCTCTGAGGCATCGCGGTGCACGGCCGTTCAACTCAGCACCCGCGACAAGTCTGCCATGCCCGCCAGGGCGATTATTCGCTTGCTCACACTCGTGTATATGGATCACTTTTAGGAGGCGGGGCAGATCTAACGATGGATGACGATGAGCTGCGACGCTCGATGACCGTGTCGCCGTCGGCATCAGACTGAGCCAGGAATCGCGTGCGTACCTGACGCCTGCTGTTACACAGGCCGACCGCTATCACTTCTGGCCAGGGCCCAGCGGAAAGCGGTCCAAGATGTGATCGATAGAGTGTGACGCGCCATGAGATAGCTCGTTCACACAACGTCGTCCCCAAGCTGGGGCTCGCGCGTAGCGTGTATGTACCGGGCTGGTCCGTGCCGGGGGCCCCGTCCGGTCGGAGCCGACTTTTGGAGAGGACATGGAGTCGTGTCCTGTTCCTGGGTGCAAGCCAACCGGCGTGTAACGCTTTCATCAGAGTATGCTGCGCCGCGAGCGCCTGTGAGCTCGTGCGATGTTCACGATGCTCGTCTGGTTTCGTTTTCTCCACTCGTCGCCCTCGGCCCGACTCAGCGACAGGGCCGCCTCTTTGTGTGCCGTGACGGGGCCGCGTGGCCTGGCAAGTCTGCGGCGCGTTGGAGCTGCAATGAGAGCACGGCTATGTTATACAGGATGTAGTACGAGTCCGGGAACATATGCTCCGAGGGCCATAGTCGGCATGGATGGAGGAGGGCCAAAAGGTAAGCGCTACCTCTGCTGTCGATTGGAGGTGATTACAGCGTCGTGCGTGCCCGCCGAGGCTGCGCGGTCTGGCTGGTAGAGTGTTAGCTGGTGTCATACTATGCAGTGAGAGTCGAGCGGCGTCGCGGTGGCGCAGCGGGGTCCGTGCTTCGACGGTCCGAGATCTTGAGGTGCGTGAACTGGCTGGTGCGAGCCGCGTCGCGCGACGACCTGTTACGCGCAACGACTACGTCGTCGCACGACCCAACGCCGGCATGAGGATTCGCGGGGGTGCCGGCGCCCATCCCGAATACGTCCTGCGCAGCGGCCCGGTGACCGTCCGGCGGTCCGGTCGCCCCGGTGCCGGATCTGGAGCTGCGCCGCGGTCCGGCTCACGGTCCGGTCCGGTCCGGCCCGCCCCGGTCCGGCCCGGCCCGCCCCGGTCCGGCCCGGCCGGCGCGGCCGCCGGTACCGTCTCCGCCAACTCAGTGCCAACTCAGTCAGTAATCCACGCGATCATCTCGTGCGGTCCTGAGTTTCGGGTGGCTAGTTTCAGTTCAGATCATGGTGCTTTGAGGTCTGAGTGGACTTAAGGAACTGGATGCCATTCAAGGCGTGGGAGAAGAGTTCTTGTGATTATCAGATGCAGAAAACTGCCCGCCTTTCAACAGCAGAAGCTTGCAAAGACATTGACAACGTCCAGCAGGTGTGTTTGCGAAATCAAGGCATTACATGAGACGTCGAGTCAAAAGCTGATATTGAAAGTTGTAGTATGAGACAGCGGTAGTTGCTGATTAATAGGGCAAATGCTCAGTCGGTTTTATTGAATGGCATTGCGATGTGCGATTGCACAAACGTTGCCTGTCGGGCCCATAGTTGTAGGTGACATAGCTTTCCACTTCATTACTTGCTGTGCAAAAAGTGCATTAATTTTTAGAATCAACGGTCTCTTATGGACCCTCGCCGCCAAAGGCGGATCCAGAAAGTGTGATTTTGACAGTTTGGGAGGGGGGGCAAATCCCAAAAATTATCGCATAATTCTGAAAACACTCATCGATTTTCGCTTGCTTATGTATCAATAACTGATTTAAAAAAACTTTCTCTAAGTAAAGTTTTGCTTGCTTTTACAACAAACTCAGGAAGTGTGTCAAAATTTGCGCCGATTTTGGGTGGTTTGGGGGGGGCATGGCCCCTTTGGCCCCCCTGGATCCGCCCTTGCAGTCGCCGCATCGTATTTGATCTTACGGAAAGTCCACAATCTTGCTGGATTATCAATGTTGCCTTTTCATTAGCCAGCGATTGGCTTACTCGGTTCCTCTGTGACATCAGGACAGTAGGTGACATCTGTGACAGACAGAACAGAGGACAGTGGGGCGGTCGCGGTGAGTCGACAGAGGCGGCCAGGTGTGCTGACAGAGCTGCAGCTACACAATACAGACACTGACTTCGGTTGTCACACGCTCGACACCGTTACAATGAGCTATCCTTCGGTCACGCTGGATCGGCTGACTGGATCGGCCTGGCGGCTTCTATGCATTACCATTTACCCACGCTCGTTTCTGGTTGGCAAGTTTATGGGCCTATTTGTTGTGCGGGATACGAGTACGACTATATCTTGACCAGCTGGATTTGTCTCGCAGTCTGGGAGGGTAAACGAAAGACAGAGCTTCTGAGGCGGTTCGCACGCAAATGTGTCAGCCGTTGACAATGTGTCAGCGGACGGCACTCGTGGAGAATCAAATTAAGCTCTGAACAGCGCTAGTCTGCGACAGACCCAGTTTTACGACTGTACCAAACGAGGACAGTCCGTTACAGATCTGTTGCCGTGTCCATCGTTGTCAGACCTTGTGTGGTGTAGTTAGCAGCTGTACCGCTCCCGGCCTGCCCCGAGTGTGGAGGGATTGGCGGGCGGTGGCTGAGGCGGCGGTGGCTGAGGCGGCAGCGGCGGCAGTGACCAGCTCTCCCTGCCCGGCGCTGGTCACTGCCTACTGCATGGTCAGCCCGCCACCCGTGCCGACCTGTCCTGCCGCTCCGCAGCCACCGTTCGTTAGCACGTTCGCGCCGACACCCATTGCTGCCGTGACCGGAACGCCGACACGTCGCTAATATTCGGTCCCAGTGACGCCGTACCTAATGGGAGGTGGACGGCCCGGTCCGAGGAGGCTGCATCAAGACCACTGGGAAAACTACTGGAAGACAACACTGAAAATCGCAAGAAAACTAGCGAAAGATCACTGGAAAGCTACTGGTAAATTTTTGGACTCTCCCAGAAGGCTGATCGAAGAACGTTAAACGATCAGTAAAATACCGCCAAAAGACTAAGGGAAGACCGTTGGGAGACGTTTTTCTCTTCCTGTCATCGGACGGGAGTCACCGAGGGCGCCGCCGGACCGTGGCGTACACGGGTATACCACTGTACTGGACGCTTTGGCGCGACGGTATCCACTTACACTGACCTGTCGGACGTGTAGCCACAACTGGTACAGCTCGGACCTGTGGAACGGTACCCACTGCTACATCTGGAACCTGTGACGTACCCACTGTCACTGGACTGGCGGACTGGTATACCAGCGTTGTCATAGGATCCTTTGGCGGACGGTATCCACGTGTCACAGCAGTGGAACGCATGGTGGACGGACCCAGTCACTGCGACCGTGCGGACGAGGGTAGCCCATTTCACTGGACCTGGCGGACGGTACCCACTGTCACTGAGACCTGGGACGTACAGTGGTACCCACTCGTCACTGGACTTGGCGAGACGGTATCCACAGTCACTGGGACCTGGGCGGACGGTACCCCAAACTTTGTCACGTAGGACCTTGGCGTGGACGGTTACCCATTGGTTCACTTGGACCCTGGCGCGGAACGGTAGAGTGCCCACTGCACTGGACCTGGACGTACGGTACCCAGCTCTGTCACTGAGACCTGGCGACGGTATCCACGTGCACTGGACCTGGCCGACGGACCCCACGTTCACTGGACCGAGCGCGACGGTACCCACTGTCCACTGGACGACATGGTCGATACAGTACCCACTGTCACTGGAACCTGGCGGACGAGTATCCACTGTCACTGGACTGGCGGGTACGGGTAGCCACTGAGCAGCGTGGGACCTCGTGGACCTTCGGGTACCCATTGCACGGGACCTGAGCGGAGACTGGCGTACCCATTTCATGCGACCTGGCGACAGGTACCCACTGTCACATGAGACCTGGCGTAACTGACCGGTACCCACTGTCACTGACCTGGCGGAACGTTCCAACAGTCAGCTGGACCTGCGCGACTGGTACCACTGTCACTGACCTGGTCGGACGGTTACCATTGTCAGCTGACCTGTGCGCGGTACCCCACTGTCACTGTCACTGGTCGTACGTTACCCACGGTTCACTGGACCTGGCGGACGGTATCCACAGTCACTGGACCTGGCGGACGGTACCCAACTGTCCACTTGACCTGGTGGACGGTACCCATTGTCACTGGGACCTGCGTACAGTACCCACTGTTCATCTGGACCTGGCGGACGGACCCACTTTTGCACTTGGACCGGCGTGACGACCACTGTCACTGGACCTAGGCGGACGTACCCACTGTCACTGGACTGCGACGCGTACCATTGTTCACTGCGACCTGGCGGCGGTACCCACTGTCACTGGACCTGGTGGACGATACCCACTGTCACTGGACCTGGCGGACGGTACTCACTGTCACTGGACCTTGGCGGACGGTATCCACTGTCACTGGACTGCGCGGACGATAGCCCACTGTCACGGGACCTGGCGGACGGTACTCACTGTTCACTGGACCTTGAGCGGACGGTACCCACTGTCACTGGACCTGGCGGAACGTACCCATGTCACTGACTGGCGACGGTACCCACTGTCACTGACCTGGCGACGGTACCCACTGTCCACGTGGACCCGGCGAGACGGTACCCATTGTCCACTGACCTGGCGGACGGTAGTCCCCACTGTTACTGGACCTGGCGGGACCGGACCACTGTCAACTGACCTGGCGGACGGTACCCATTGCTTCACTAGGACCTGTTGCGGGACGGTACCCACTGTCACTGGACCTGCCGGACGGTTACCCACTTGTCAGTGGACTGACGGACGGTACCCCTGTCACTGGACCTGGCGGACGGTACCCACTGTCATGGAACCTGGCAGAACGGTACCCACTGTCACTGGACCCGGCGGGACGGTACCCCTGGTCACTGGACCTGGCAGCAGGTATCCGCACTGTCCACTGCGACCGCAGTGGCCCGAGCGTGACTAGGATATACCGATTGTCACTTTGGATCACCTGTGCGAGATCTGTACCCTAACTAATACTGTACTACTGACCTGGCAGACGGTACCCACTGTCAGTGGACCCGGCTGACGGTAACCCATTGTCACTTGGAACCTGGCGGACGCGTTACACATCTGTCACTGTTGGAACCTGGCGGACATACCCACTTGTCACTGAGACCCGCGAGACTATGAGTACCACTGTTCACTGGACTTGGCAGACGTACCCACTGTCACTGGACCTTGGACGGACGGTACCCATTGTCAGTGGACCTGGCGGTAACGGTACCCATTGTCACTTGGAACCTGGCGTACTAGTTACCCACGTCTATCTGGACACCGAGGCGGTGAACTATCAGGTACCCACTGCACTGACCTGGCGGACTCACGGTACCCACTTCACTGGACCTGGCGGACGGTACCCATTGTCAGTGGGACCTGGCGGACTGGTAACCACATTGTCACTGGACCGCGGACGATACCAACTGTCACTGGGACTTCCGGCGGACTGAGCTACCCATTGTCACTGGACCTGTGACGAGCGGTACCCCACTTGATCACTGGACCTGGCGGACGGTACCCCACTGCGTCAGCAATAGATACATGGCAGGGCTCTCGGTACTAACCCCACTGTCATCTGGACCCTGGAGCTAGACGGCCTATACCCATGTCACTGATCTGGCGTACCCCGTTACACCCTTCACTGGACCCGGGCGGGACTGGTTAAGCCCCACCTATACACTGAGACCTGGCTCAGCGAACGGTACCCCCAATTTTCACTGGACATGTACGTACATCGGAGATCCTTTTAAAGTACTCACAACATGGCACTGGAACCTGCCGGGAACTCAGTATCAACCGCAATTTTACTGTCACTGGATGGACCTGAGGCGGACTGCAGAGGTACCACTGTCACTGACCTGGCGACGGGGATACCATTGGTCACGTGATCCTTAGGTCGGGACGATACCCCACTGATCACTGACTTGGGCGGACAAGGTAGCCCATGAGTCACTGGATCTGGCGGTTACTTCGTGGGAAAGGTACCCACTGTCACATGGACCGGCGGACTTATTGAGTACCACACTTACACAGGAACTTCCTGGTTCGAGAGGAAATCTCGGTACCCATTTGGTCATTAGAACCTGGCGGTTTAACAAGATGACCCACTGTCACTGATGACCTTTGGCGTTTACGGTACCCACTGTCACCTGGAACCCTGGGCGGACGGTACACCCTATTGGTCACTGGACCTGAGCGAGACACACACGGGTTTAATCACACATGGTCACTGGATCCTCGGCCCGGACGGTAGTCCCCATTGACTATGCTGGAGCCTGGCGGACGGTACCCACTGTCACTGGACCTGGCGGACGGTACCCACTGTCACTGGACCTGGCGGACCCATTAATTCAGGAATGAGCACGGTCGGCTGGCTGTGGGCGGGTTTGTTAGGTTGTCACCTGATTGTGTTTCCGGGCCGACGGAGCCCCCTCCCGGGCGGAAGGGGTTCCGCGGACGCGGGGGTGGGGCGGCCCCGGACCATATCATGATACACACAAAAACTTGCGTCCGGTTAGCGCTGGGTCAGGTGCGATGAACGGCCGGTCGGGTGTCCAGATAGCATCACATACCATTCGTCGTGTGGACAGCGATCGGTGTTGTTATTGTTAGTGATACAATTTCCAGTCCATATACAGTGCACTCTAGTTCTATTCGGTATTCATGTTTGATTCTATCGAGAAATAATGGTTCCAATCATATGTCTCAATTGCTATATGTCGCTTCTTACGGACTTGTGCGCTCCGTTCCGAGGCACGTGCCCTTCTGAAGCAGATATATTACTTTGCTTGCTGCTGGCGGAGTAGGTCCGTGGAGCCACACAACTTTAGGCGGCGGGCCGCGCGCAACTGGGGTGCTGTTAGGAATGGCCCGCAGGCATAACTATGCCTTAAGTCGACATGCACCGCTCGGTCCCTATTGACATCCGGCTGTCGGTGCTGCGGGCCACGTCCGTCTTCCCATGCCCTTCTCCGTCCCGTCCCGACCCCAGCCTCGGTCTGGTCCGTCCCCAGGGCCGGTGTTTGCACAGTGCAGTGGTCCATATGGGGTGGAGCCTGCGCCCACCTGTGTAAACCAGACTACAGCCTGCCTGTGCCATCGGCTGGATCCGCTCCTCGGTCCCGGGGTTTCTGGAGCAGGGACGTTCCCAGGATATTCTGTCCCTGACGGAAGCTTCTGAGACTTCTGCGGATGATGCCAATTTGTGGAGCAGCGCCAAACGGTCTGTGCTGGCGGGGGGCGGGATTGTGTGGGTTCAGTTCATTGTTGCTGTCAGAGTCAGAGGCTCGGTATGTGCTGCCGAGCCCGAGATTACCTTCCGTCTTCGTCTGACTGGTATTGATTCTCGACAGATTAGCCCGCTGAGCGCACTGCGCAGCCGCCCACGGAAGTGCATTTTCCATTTCCATTTTGTATTATGCGGGCCCGGCTTTTCCATCTGACAGGGTATGACGTAGCGCGCGGTGTTGTCGGCTTTCTACTGCACTCTGCGCTTTTCTGGTAGTGCAGTATTTGTCGTATTCGGACTCGTTTCGGGAAAGCGAACCACCTCAATACCCAAGAACGGAGAAGTCTGATCGAGCAAAGGACAGGGTAATTGGTTCTAGCAGCCTCAGTAGAAGTTTGGAAGTGCTGAGGAAGTTTCATTCATGCTGTGAAAGCTGCACTGGAAAAGTTTGCTATCGAAAGTTTGGAACCTGAGGTCTGCGAAGAGGTTCCCCAATAAACTTTAAATTCGTTTAATAATTGCCCATTCAGGTGCATCAAACTCTTAGATGCTACGACTTTTCGACTCTTCGATAAAACCTTAAATGTTCCGTTATACATGTCATGGATCGATGAGCGGACTGTCGGTAAGTTTGTCTCAACTTGTCCTTCCTGCAGTCACCATCTCGTGGTGCTGGACTCAGCTCCGCCGTTTGGCCGGGCGCTCTGGGCGGACCCGCGGGCAGCACATCTGCTCGCCGACTACCCTTCAGATAGCAAGAGTCGGGAAATTCACTCAGGAGAAGTCATTAAAAGCTTTGCCTCGTACGTGACCTGGGTTAAATCCGGTGGAGAAAGGAGCAGCAGTTTACAAGGGGAAAACATTTCCTCCAGTTTATCCACCGCGTGTAACACGACGTCTGTTTACCCGAAGGACAGAGATGACGTCTGCTTTCCGAAGGCGTTACATAAACCATTCAAAGCCCTTCCTCGAATGGCCGCGCTGAGGGCCCTCCTGACTCCAGTCATGGGGTACGACTGCCGACGTTATTGGCTGAATTCCGCTCTGATCTCTGTAGGCCGATGTGTCGCGTGCAGCCACCCGGTCGGGACCGGGGGGAGCCGAGCTGGACCGGTGGACCAGGGGGGTTGGCGCCACGCCGTCTGCCGTGCATCGCCCCGACGCCCCCCCCCCGCTCTCCACAACTGGGGTAGTTGTCGCCTCTGTCCATCACCGCCGCCGTCGCCTACGCCACTACTACCGCCACTATCAGCGCCGCCGCTGTTGCCGGCTCGGTATTGATTCTGCCCTCCGCCCGGCTCCTCTCTCTGTCCGTCTGACCGTGAAACACCGACCCGTGCGTCTGATCCGTGTTATTGACCCTGTGCGCCGGCCGCACCGCCGGCACACGCCCCGGGGCAATAACACCCCCTCGGACCGGGCAGACACGCGCCGGACCGACACGGTCGACGGCCAGACGTGGGCTCAGCGGCGGCCTCAGCCACAACCTCTCTGCGACAAAACGACGCGGCGACGGAGCGAGGGGGGGGGGCGTCTTCGACGGGCGCGCGGCGTGCGGTGTGCGGCACCCTTCTGTGCCGCCGCCGGCCGGTGCTGGGCGGTATTTATAGACGCTGCACTGCCGTGTTCCGCCGCCGCTGTCACTTCCCGTGCCGCCGGCGATGGCGGCGGCAGCAGTGGTAGTGGCGGCAGCAGATGTGCTAGCTACCGCCGTACCGTGGTGGCCGTCTCTGTAGTAGTCCAGCACGACCGTCGGCTGACAGCCACGCGGCGCAGCTCCCCGATCAATACGCAGACGCAGTGCGGCCGGCCGGCGGCGGCGGTGGCGGCGGCGGCGGCGGCGGCGGCGGCACGTGGTAGGGCCAGCTTATTGCGGTCAGATGGCGCTCCGGTATCGGATCAGATACTGGTGTTGGCTGGCGTGTTGGTGGACGGTGGGACATTGCCTTGGTCGCGTCGCTGCCCAGGTCATAGCACCCGGGCTGGGGCGGTGGAGTGGGTGGTGTGGAGAGTTCTCAGCTGCCTTCCGCAGTCGGCCAGAGAGCAGCTGAAGGTGCAGATCATCTGCGATCTGAGCACTGCTCTGAGAAGACTGCGGCGCCAGGCATCGGATTATCGCCGTCCGCGGCCTGACCACCGCCCCCTGCCTGGCCAGGTCAGCCGCCCTGGCTAGGCGTGCAGCAGGCGTATTAGGCCTCATCCTGGCAGCAGGGGTCGCGTCAGGTTGCGTTCCCCGCCGTGATTGTTCATCAACACTTGTAGCCTAACGACTTTACACAGTTAATTGGATAATCGGGCGGTGTGAGATTCTTCACGATATCGTTGTATCGTTCCCTCCGCTGGCCGGCGGGCCTGCAGGAGCTGTTTTGCTCTCTTTCTCTCCCAGCCTCGGCGAAATGTCAGCAGCTGAGTATTGTATCGATCTGTCGTGCACCCGTGTGTACCCGCCGTCGACCTGGGAGTTGGCTGTGACGGCGCCGCCGAGCGCTGGTACGGAGAACTGTCCCAGGCGAATGTCACGTTTTATTGCCGGAAGTGCCGCCGCCAGATATATTGCGTGGATGGTAAACTTCTGAGCGAACTTTACCAATGACGCCGGCTGCCGCTGCCGCTGCCGCTGCCGCTGCCGCTGCTGCTAAGTTTTCCCGTTGGCTTGCTTGTCTGTGGGTGGGTGACGTAGGCGTTCACCTTGACTGCATCGTGAGATGTGTGGCCTGCTACTATCCGTACTTGGTGGGCGGTACCAGCAGAACTCTGAAAGGAATCGGATCCGTCTTACGCCAAGGAGCAATGCCCGTACCCAGTGCAGCACATGTTAGCGTAGCACTAAGACATCTCGAGCCACGCTTGGGCCATGTCTCCGCACTACAATGGACATTTCAGCTCGACTGGCAGTGTGTCTGAGCCCTGGCCGTACCGCGCCGTTCTTCATGCGACGTGAGGACAGCGGCACGTTCTCGGGCGGGGGCGGGGGCGGGGGCGGTGGCGCTGGGGCCGATGACCGGGCGTGTGTGTGTGTGTAGTGTCAGTCAGCAGCCGGCTGGTGTGGAGGGGAGGGTGTGTGCAGGGGAAGGGGAGGAGCTGGCCGCCCGCCTGTCGACGCTGCACCGTCGCCCACCGTAATCAATCGGAGACCGACCGAGACGGCCAATCAATGCCCGACGGTGGGCGGCGGCGGCGGCGGGGGCGGCACGCGCTGGACGGTACTGCCGGCAGACTGCCTTCTGTGAGTGGCGGCGGCGGTGGGGGAGGGGGTGCAGGGCGGGGGCGGCACACGCAGGACAGTTCTATCTTCAGCCCGCTCTCTGTCGTCGCCAGCCAGCGCCGCCGCCGCCCACCGGCAGACCATTGTTCTGCCAGTCATCCGCAGGACAGGGCGGTGCCGACCCCGCTGTGTGGTGGTTCATCGCCGGCTCTTCTGCGATAATCCCTCCACTTACAGAGGGAACCCGATTTCAACGCGGGTCACACATCTGTGTCAAGCTGTGGTGACAGCCCCTTTATCTCAGACTAGCCCTGCCACACCTAAACCTGGTCACATCCAGTGCGTGATTTGCTATGTTCGGCCTTGCACCAGTCATGACTCCGTCTGCCAGCATGACTCCTACTGTGCTGAAATCTGTGTCGGCGCTGCTGCAGCCGGCTACTGCCTGTTCCGTGTAAACCTGGCCTCAATCCAGCCGGCATTTTATGACCTGGTGCTGCTGCTCGGTGCACAAACTGAGGCCCGGCGAACTCAGGCGGTATTCGCAGGCGGCTAGCCTGCTGTTCCTGATCGTACAGACTGAGGCCGCTCAAGTGCTGACTGGACTGCCAGCGGTCTCCACTCTGCCTCGCTCAGTGCAGTGACCGTACAGACTGAGGCCCCTCCAGTGCTGACTGGACTGCCAGCGGTCTCCGCTCTGCCTCGCTCAGTGCAGTGACCGTGCGCTGCCGTGGAGATGGCCCGACTCAATGGCGTGTTTGGCTGTCCCGGAACATTTCTTCTATTCGCGGCCCGGACCGCCTATTGTGGTCGCGGGCCGCGCCACCGCAGCTGTGCGGGCCGCGGTCACCGCAGCCGTGCTGCACTAGCCGTGAGGAGCGGAGCGGCCTGTGGCAGCGTGGCGTGAGGAGCGGCGCCTGTGTCAGCGTGGCTGAGGAGCGGCGCCTGTGTCAGCGTGGCGTGAGGAGCGGCGCCTGTGGAGCGTGGCGTGAGGAGCGGCGCCTGTGTGGTGCTTGGCGTGAGGAGCGGCGCCTGTGGCAGCGTGGCGTGAGGAGGCGCCTGTGGCACGTGGCGTGACGGAGCGGCGCCTGTGGGCAGCGTGGCGTGAGGAGCGGCGCCTGTGGTCAGCGTGGCGTGAGGAGCGGCGCCCTGTGTCAGCGTGGCGTTGAGGAGCGGCGCCTGTGGCAGCGTGGCGTGAGGGGGCGCTGTGGTCAGCGTGGCGTGAAGGAGCGGCGCTGTGTCAGCGTGGGCGGTGAGGAGCGTCCGCCTTGCAGCGTGGCGTGGGAGCGGCGCCTGTGTCAGCGGTGGCGTGAGGAGCGGCGCTTGTGGCAGCGTGCGTCGAGGAGCGGCGCTGTGGCAGCGTGGCCGTGAGGAGCGGCGCCTGTGGCAGCGTGGCGTGAGAAGCGGCGCTGTGTCAGCGTGGCGTGAGGAGCGGGCGGCCTGTGTCAGCGGGCGGAGGACGGCGCCTGTGCTAGCGTGGCGTGAGGCAGCGGCGCCTGTGTCAGCGTGGCGTGGGGAGCGGCGCCCTGTGTCAGCGTGGCGTGAGGAGCGGCGCCTGTTGTTCAGCGTGGCGTGAAGGAGCGGCGCCTCGTGTCAGCGTGGCGTGAGGAGCGGCGCCTGTGTCAGCGTGGCGTGAGGAGCGGCGCCTGTGTCAGCGTGGCGGTGGCAGGAGCCGGCGGCCTGTGTCAGCTGGCCGTGAGGAGCGGCGCCTGTGTCAGCGTGGCAGTTGAGCTACGTGTCGCGGTCTTGTCGCCGCTCACTTACCGACCCACTGCAGCTTTCTCCAGAGTCGGGGGAGGCTGGTGATGGCGACACAAAGGAGGGTAAGGCCGGCCTGGTGATGCCGATATAGAAGCAGGGCCATAAAGGGGTTCAGAAGTGGTGGTGGTACTTTAGATGATGGTGACGGGGGAATTGACCTGGACTGGCTGCGCGTTGGTTCAAGCAGATCGAAGCAGTCTTATCCAAATCAATTTAAAAGCTGATTATCTGCTGAACTGGCGCTGTCACTTCTGATCGAGTGAGACCGGCGACTGTTCTCAAAAGGTGACAGACTGAGCTGGCAGTGTGACGTCATTTATCAGTCCGTCTGCCGCTGAAATAAACTGTGAATAGTCCGAAATCACCAGTTGTGATATGACACCCGAACGACAAATAACCACCACGGCTCGTCCAGACCGTACTGAAGTGGACTGGACGACAAATAACCACCAACGGCTTCGTCAGACCGTGCGACGGAAGTGGACCTGGACGACAAATAACCACCACGGCTCGTGCCAGACCGGACGGAAGTGGACTGGACGACAAATAACCACCGCGATCGTCAGACCGGACGGAAGTGACTGGACGACAAATAACCACCACGGCTGCGTCCAGACCGGACGGAAGGACTGGACGACAAATAACCACCACGGCTCGTCAGACCGGACGGAAAGTGGACTGGACGACAAATAACCACCACGGCCGTCGACCGGACGGAGTGGACTGGACGACAAATAAACCACCACGGTCGTCAGACCGGGACGGAAGTGGACTGACGACAATAACCACCACGGCTCGTCCAGACCGGACGGAAGCTCGGACTGGACGACAAATAACCACCACGCGCTCGTCCAGAACCGGACGGAACGTGGACTGGAGACAAATAACCAACCACGCGCTCGTCCAGACCGGAACGGCAAGTGAGCTTGGACGACAAATAACCACCACGGCAACCGTCCAGACCGGACGGAATGGACCTGGACGACAAATAACCACCAACGGCTCGTCCAGACCGGCCGGAAGTCGACTGCGACGACAAATAACCAACCACCACTCGTCCAGACCGGACGGAAGTGGACTTGGACGACAAATAACCACAGGCTTTCGGTCAGACCGGACGGAAGTGGACTGGACGACAATAACCACCATCGGCTCGTCAACCATACCGGACGGAAGTGGAACTGGACGACGAATAACCACCACCAACTCGTCCAGACCGGCCGGAAGTGGACTGGACGACAAATAACCACCACGGCTCCGTCCAGACCGGACGGGAAGTGGACTGGAACGACAAATAACCCACGGCTCGCAGACCGGACGGAAGTGGGACTGGACGACATAAACCACCACGGCTTCGTCCAGATCGGACGGAAGTGGACTGGAGACAAATAAACCACACGGCTCCGTTCAGACCGACGGAAGTGACTGGACGACAAATAACCACCACGGCTCGTCAGCCGGACGAAGTGGACTGGACGACAAATAACACCACGTCTCGCTCCAGACCGGACGGAAGTGGACTGGACCGACAAATCACCAACGGCTCGTCCAGACCGGACGAAGTGGAACTGGACGACAATAACCACCACGGCCTCGTCCCCAGACGGACGGAAGTGGAACGGACGACAAATTAACAACCACCGGCTCGTCCAGACCGGACGGAAGTGGACTGGACGAACAAATAACACCACGGCTCGTCCAGACGGACGGAAAGTGGAGCTGGACGACCAATAACCACCACGGCCTCGTCCAGACCGGCGGAACGACGACGACAAATAACCACCACGCGCTCGTCCAGACGTACTGAAAGTGGACGGACGACAAATAACCACCACGGCTCGTCCAGACCGTACTGAAGTGGACTGGACGACAAATACCCACGGCTCCGTCCAGACCGACGGAAGTGGACTGGACGAACAAATAACCACCCGGCTCGTGCCAGACCGTACTGAAGTGACTGACGCACAACTAACCACCACGGCTCGTCAGCACCGGCCGGAAGCGACCGGACGCAAATAACCACCACGGCCTCGTCCGACCGGAAACGGAAGTGGAACTGGACGACAAATAAACCACCACGGCTCGTCCAGACCGGACGGGAAGTGGGACTGGACGACAATAAACCACCTCGGGCTCGTCAGACCGGGACGGAAGTGGACTGGACGACAAATAACCACCACGGCTCGTCCAGACCGTACTGAAGTGGACTGGACGACAAATAACCACCACCACGGCTCGTCCAGACCGGCCGGAAGCGACCGGACATTACCAGGCTTTTGACCGCGTGAGAGATGTGTCTGGATGGCTGGCAGCCGGTGTGAGAAATGTGGCCGGATTGTTAGCGTGACGGCAATCACGGCATTCCTGTGCGTCCTGGCGCGTGGCCGGGCCGCAGCGGCACTGTATTACATTGCATCAGGTGACTGACGCTGATCCAGCTCTATCTGTCTGCTATGACCTGACTCAACCCGGCGCGACCTGCCACCACCTGACTCAACCCGGCGCGACCTGCCACCACCTGACTCAACCCGGCGCGACCTGCCACCACCGTCTGCTGTGACCTGGCACAACCCAGCGCGACCTGCTACCACCGTGTGGCCGACCCGGCATCGCCTGCCTCACGAGTCTCACCAGTCGCTCGGCCAGCTCGACTCGCCCCGCCCTCCCCTCTCCGTGCGTCGCACTGACCTCGGCTATAGTGTGCGTGACCCCGTCAGAATAGAATGACGGCGGGCCGTGCCGGCGCCCGCTCGCCGCCCGTTTGCCGGCTCTGGGCGCTGGCCATCAGGTGGAGAGTTGCCGCCGCACGACCGCGCGTGTCGGCAACTAACGACAGCCGCACCGCGGCCGTGGGGGCGGCGGCGGCGGCGGCATCGCATGGCAGGCAGGGCAGCACGTGCGCTGAACTATATCGGGGCGCCGCATCGCTGGCGAGGAGGGCCGCTGCAACACTGACGGCAGCGAGGCGGCGGCGGCGGCGGCGGCGGCGGCGGAGCGGTAGTGTCGGCAGGGACCGGCGCTTCTCTGATGGATGTGCGGTCACGGGGCGGCGGCGGCGGCGGCGGCGGCCCCGTAACGGAGCTGGCATCGCTCGTCGTAGTCACTACTCACTACTCACTAGTCGTGATCATAGCCGTGATCGCTAGCCGTTATCACTCCCCGTGATCAGTGAATACTCATACTCACCGTGATCGCTCGACAGGATCTTGAGCCGTGATCACTCATGTTCACTTGTCATGATGATAAGTTGTAGTGATCGCTCGTCATGTCCGTTCACCATATTGCCTTGCTCCACGATCCTCGAGCAGGGGCCATCCCGCTATACACATAGCCTGTGCCTGTTCATGTTGGTGTGGCTCCTGAAACTGAAGTCAGGAGTGTCTACAGTGTAGTGAAGTGGCCGTGATCGGATGGTCGGCTGTCTGTCTCTGTTCCGGAGGTGTGTTAAGGGCCTACTCTGGCTCGTAGCGGTCGTAACAGCGCAGTTAACTGCCGTAGCTGCGGCGTTCTCTGTACACTTACGCCGGCGGTGTTCAGGCTATTCCTTTTCATAGCTTTAGCCGCCGCCCTAGCCACCGGAACTGCGGCCACTTGTGAAGTTCCGGTGACGAGCGACGCCTGCCTTCTCATACCAGTCTTCTCAGGCGACCAGCAGAAGAGCTTGTCCAACGTACCACGGTAACCACTTCACAAGGAGGCGCCAACGGTGGCTCGCAAACAAAACACCACACACATTCACATACCTCTCGCCGGTCGTTGGTTCTGACCGCTCTCATTGCTGCTGCGGCGGCGGCGGCGGCGGTTGTGGCGCGGCGGCGGCGGTTGTGGCGCGGCGGTGGCAGTAGAGTGGCGCCCATGGTAATGCCGACAACACTGGGCGACCCGCACCGACCACGCACCGACCCGCACGGGCCGGGTAGCGGGCCGCCGGCCGGCCGGCCGGCCGGCCGGATGGAATGTGCGTGAGAGCGCGGCTCCGCCCGCCGCCGCCGCCGGGCCGCCGCCCTCCTGGTCCACACTCGACACACACTCGACACACACGCACAGCGGCACACTGCCGTCCTGGATGGTCCGCCCAGTCGGTCCTATGTGACCGCCATGACCGCCCTGACGGCCGCGAGGGACTAAAGACGATCGGTGACCGCCCTGACTGCCGTGAGGGACTGGGGACGATCGGTGACGGAAGTGATGGTGATGATGATGGTGATGGTGCTCTAGAGTATCAGCGACTATGCTGCAGAACTTCTGGTCTGGGATCTCGATCACGGGCTGCTGCCCTTCCAGAGCGCGAGGTTTTATTATGTTCTTGTGTACAAGTTAAACAAATTACGGTGGCAAGGGCATATTGTAAACTTGTCTTCGCTATTACGACTTCATCACACATTCTGAGTGCCAGTTGACAATTACAAAACCAGCCGACACGCTCTGAAACCCAATTACAAACACGGCAACACGGCAACACGTCATCCTAATTACAATCATCAGCGGCAGGCGGGCCCATGTTGTGTCGGGAATCACATGGACGGATTCAGGTCACCGATGACGTCACACGTACACCGTCCAGAGGCGGCCCGTCGGCAGTCCGGGGCGTGTCATGCGCGGCAGACCGGTACAAAGACAGGCCGGTACAAAGACAGGCCGGTACAACGGTACAAAGACGCCGTTTCCGTGTCGAAGCTAGGCCGTCGTTGTTGGAGCGGCCGGTACGCGAGTCAGGCCGCCGCCTAGCCCCGGGGTTGACGCTCCCGTTGTTTGGCTGGATCTGCAGCGCTGCCGCCTCGGCCCGACTCGCGTGTTTACCATACAGGACACTGTATGGCAGCAGCGTGCTTGTGCTTTTCGGACGGGCGGAAAATTTACAGCGGAAATGCGCGGTTCTTTCTGGTAATTGAAATGTAGGGCCGGGGTGCTTGAATGGAGATTGCGTTGCGTGTTACAGTGCACTGCAAGGCGGTTGATGAATGTGGCGTATGTGCATAATGCAAACCATATTCATCTTTCTTAATTAAGCTGCATTGCATAATGCATGAGAAATGAATTGTATAGGTGGATGCAGAAAAGGAAAGGGACAGATCCCAGAGGCGTAAAGTCGTTTGTTTCTATGAAAGACGAGTTGTGTAGCGAGAAAACGTGCTGATATCACTCATAACGAGTTTAAAGATAACCAGGACTACGACCTGAAAATCTCCTCAGCCGAGTCAGCCCCCCCTCCCCTCCCCCTCCCAACGTACCTGAATGTCTATTGTGGCTACTCGAGCTGTGCAAACGACTCAGTTGTTCAGTGAGTCTGTTGTCTTTTCCATCTGTTTTTGTGTCACCGAGCACGGAATGTCACCTGGTTACAAGATGTTGATATGCAATCAGGTCTACCGTTAATTATGCAGTACAGAGCAATTATTAGCCGTTTTCACGAAGGACTTAATTTACCGGGTAATTAGGGCGTTTGGTTTAAATGAGGGGGGGGGGGCAGAATTGAGGAATTTTGGCATTTTGGAATTAAGGACATTTTGCCCCTGACACCGTGTCACGTGGCCATAGCTCCAAAGCTGCCCCTCCATTTAAACCAAACGCCCCAAACGCCCCCAAACGCCCCAAACGCCCCAAACGCCTCAAACGCCTCAAACACCCCAAACACCCCAAACACCCCAAACACCCCAAACGCCCCAAACTCCCCAAACGCTCCAAACGCTCCAAACGCCCCAATTACTCGGTAAATAAAGTCGTACGTGAAAACGGCATTGTTGGATATTGCGGTACGTTGTTGTGTAGTATGTTGTACACATGTGCCGTGCAGTGACAGTAGTTTTTTCTTTCTTCCCAGGCGCCACCCGGGATATCGGCACAGCACTGACCCGTATCTGCCTGAGACACCGCTCCGTGGAGGCCAAGGTCAAGACGTTCGCCAGGTGAGAGGAGAGGTCACTGCAGTGTCCTGTGTCACCGGCCGTCTCTGAGTCGGACCCGCACACGTCCGACCGAGCACAGCTGTGTGTCGTGTGATGGATTGTACAGAGATAGACGCGGGGGGAGGGGAGCCGTCAGTACTCAGGACCAGTCAATAGTGAACCTGTGCCGCCGACACACCTGTTGACACGTCGCGGCGTCAGAGGAATCGCCGGGACACCTCGCACCACTGTCACACTCTGTCTTCAGGTGGTCAGGGTGCCACCTGATAGACCTGAGACTCGGTCACCTCTGCCGGCCTTAACGTACCGCCTACAGGTGCCGGTGTGAGTCGGGCGCCATCCCTCACTGCTGGCGTCCCACCTGGTGTACACACGTCAGACATATGTGCCAAGGACGCGCGTGACCGGGCGGCAGATCTCTGCCGCGCCGTGATACTGCGCTAATAACTCCCGGTGCAAGCTGCAGCCGACGCAGATTCAGCGAGTCTCCGGAATAGCTGGCGAGCGCGCGGCCGCCGGAACCGGGCGGGTTCATCACCCTCCTGGCGGTCTCCCTGGCGAGCTGACACGGCTCGGCTCAGCGACTCGGGTTATGACGTTCGACTGATGTGTCGGCTGTGCTGCAGCTGGGGGGCGGGATCGGAGAGTGGCGGGGAGCGGGAGGAACTCGCTTCAGGTCGCCTCGAGACCACCTCGGACGTCTCGACTCTCCAAGTGTTGGGTCAGCTCGGCGGCTGACTGGCGTTGACGCGACGCCCTCCACCAGGGCAGGACAGGGGTGGGAGTGAGGTGGCCCGGCCCGCTCAGCGGCACACCGGCAGGGACTGGGCCGGCGGCGGAGACGACGACACTCTCCACCAGGGCAGGACAGGGGTGGGAGTGAGGTGGCCCGGCCCGCTCAGCGGCACACCGGCAGGGACTGGCC